>JAQGBS010000050.1:0-33915 GCA_034698545.1 Acrobeloides obliquus | reverse complement strand
GAATCGGTGTATTGAAGCGAAAATCAAACATTTTTGGATTTTTATGAGAAAACCGTCGATTCTTAGGTTTTTCTAGGTGGGGAATCGACTGCGCGCACTCCAGAACTATGAAGACGCTTCCGTGATCCTAATTCAGGGAAGGGATCGGTGTTTTGAAGCGAAAATAATATAAATTGATATAAATAAATTGATTTTCGCTTTAAAACTCCGATCTCCTCTCTGAATCAGGGTCAGAGAAGCATTTTTACGCTTCGGTGCTGCGCGCAATCGATTTCTCGCATAATTTCTAAAAATGACCAGAAAAAATTTTTTTCGAGAAGTGGTCGCAAACTGAACTCCCACTTTAAGTAGGAGAAAATGTGCAAAGATCGGTTTCATAGAGAAAAATGGTCAAATATCGATTTTTTAAGAAAATATCCAAAAGTCGATTTTTGGATAAATGGCCAAAAATCGATTTGAAGAAAATTGCTAAAAATCGTTTTTTTAGAAAATAGCCAAAAGTCGATTGTTTGGAAAAAATGGCCAAAGATCGATTTTTTATAGAACATTCACTACAGGCAGACATAAGGCTGATTCCTTCCAACTTTCATACCCAATACTCTGTTCTCCCATAAACGTCGTCCCATCATAACTATTATATTGATCATATCTATAACTACTATTCGAATTAAATCGATAAACAGATGTTTCGTTCAACGATCTTGGCTCAAATTTGAACGGGATGGATTTCAATTTATCTGGCCCAAGAGCAAAAGTTAACAATAAATCCAAGCATTCTCGCTCATTCAAAATACAATCTTCATCTAAAAAATTATCAAAATAATTTTTTAAATTTTTATATATATGTTGTAACTGATATTGAATTTCAGCCGATCCTGAATCGGCTAGCTAGTTTAGGATATTCAAGATTCGCTAGCCGATGTAAGATCATCGATCTTGATTCTAAATCTCCGGCTATTCTTCTAGGCTTAGGCCTAGGCCTAGGCTTAGGCTTAGGCCCAGGTCCAGGCTTAGGCTTAGGTTTAGGCTTATCTCCAGGCTTAGGCCTAGGTCTAGGCTTAGGTTTAAGCCTAGACTTATGCTTAGGCCTAAGCCTAGGCCTAAAGATTAGGCCTATCCTGAGCCTAGAAGAATAACCGGAGATTTAGAATCAAGATCGATGATTCTAAATCGGCCAGCTGATTCAGGATCGGCTGAAATTCAATATCGGCTACAACATATGCATAAAAAGGATACCATTAGCATAAGAAGCAAATTCCGATTGTAACATTATTGGAAAACGAATCGAAGTTAAAATGTTTTCCAGAACATGTCGTTTATTTTCTTTCGTAGGTTCAAGTTCTTTTCGTGTACATTCGGATTCGGCCCATAAGAGGACCTAAAAATTGTAGGTTAAAATTTTTGGCTGATCCTGATCTGTGCCGCCCAGTCTTCCTTTTTATTCCACGGCAGCTGTAGCCGCTCAAATATTGGGCTGGTGGCGGTTGAGGATTTGAACTGGGAATACCTAAATCATAGGTCAGCAAGGTGGGAGAGGGGAGGGGATCCCCAATGAGGTGGTCCCCCATCACCTCCACCAAAAAACGACCTTTTTTTTAGCTTGAGATAGTCTTCTAACACCCAATTTTTATGGACCATACTGTTCGGCGGGGCTCGTGACGTGGTTCCTCCTCAATTTTGGTACAAGGGGGGTATATGATAAAATTTTAAAAAATTTATATGATGAATGAATTGGAAGGGGGAGGATACTCGAACCTTCATGATGGATGGATGACTATAAAGGCGGAAGGTCCGAGGATGAGTGGTGAGGGAGGTACTGTACCCCTCTCCCCCTTGATAACCTATGGTGTGGTGAGAATGAGAAGAAACATAAGTGATGAAAAGGGAATCACTTTTTAAAAGTTCGTTAAATCTTTCCATCAATCCTTACTTCTTGAAACAATGACCACTCCTCAATTTTGAGACTGTCATACCCAAGTATATGCCCAAAGTTTTCTCATCGATATTTTTAAACGCATCCGATTGGATAACCGTGCTCGTAGATTCAGAAATAATTTTCTCGCATGTTTTTAGTAGATGTTGATTTTCATATAGCAATACTTGATCTAGAACAAGACAGACATTTTCTGCATTAATTTCCTTTTCTAAGAATTTCGCACACTCTTCTTCTAGGCCATAGAGCAGATATTTCTTGGCTAAACAAAGTAAGCTAAGACTTGAATTTTTGGCGAGGGGTCACTTGCGTCCGGAAACATCAGTCCCGGAGATTTGCGTCCGGAGATTTGCGTCCGACTATTTGCGTCCGGAGATTTGCGTCCGGAAATATCTGCCCCGGACATTTGAGTCTCGTGCATTTGCGTCCGGACATTTTACAAGTTTCAGGACGCAACTGTCCGGGACACAACTGTCTGGACGCAAATGTCCGAGACGGAAATGTCCGAGACGGAAGTTTCCAGACGCAAATGTCCGGAATGGAAATGTCCGAGACGAAAGTTTCCGGACGCAAATGTCCGGACTCAACTATTCGGACGGAAAAATCCGGGACGCAAATTTCCGGGCGCAAGTGACCCCTCGCCGAATTTTTCGAACCTGCATACAACACGTTGAAAACATAATCAACCTCAAGTTGTGCAACTTCTGTATACATATATTTTAAAACACATGTCATAGCTTCAGGGGTAATATCTGGTATTCGGACCAGTTCTAACTCTTTATTTTCATGTTGAATAGTTTCTTGTTTGGTGCTAAGAGTTACAGTTCCAGTAAACATTTGAGCAAAAACTGAAGATCCCACACATAGCATAAATTTGTGGGCGGGTATTTTCTTTAAAAGGTGATATTTAATAAGTAAGGACGGGTGGGAGGGGGAGACTTTTGCGCCCTCACATATGCGCTCCGACATTTGTGCCCCCGACATATGCGTACAAATAATTGCGTCCCGAAATTTGCATCCCAACATTTGCGCATTCAATTTGTGCACCCTTTTCCGTTTTTAAAATTTTCGACCTTTTTTGAAAGGTATTTTACAAGTCGGGTGCGCAAATGTCGACGCGCATATGTCGGAGCGCAATTATTAGCGTGTCGAGATTAGATCTAGATACAAAACCTTGGCTTAGTGGGTTAGTCCGGGCCAATGGACTTGGGTCTAGTGGAAAGTTGGCCGTGGGCGAGAGTGAACTGGATCTTTTATTCACTGGTTATTGTAACCAGCGACCGAAACTCTGCAAAAAACTTACAACTTCGTCTTTTCCAGTCAAAAATACGACATCGGAGAATCTTTCATTTATACAAACGTGTAACATCCTTTCTTTTAGTGGCATAGTTTCCTGCCAATTATCAGCAATAGGTGAATTGTCCATTGTAGAATTTAGAGTTTTTTTAATGCGGAATGCCTAAATTTTTTCTAATAAGATTTTGCTGTGATCCCAGTGATCATAAGTTTCTGCAAATTTATTTGGATCAATGGGGGAAACGAACCCTTGCTAGTGCTGATAATTCCATATTCTTTACCAGAACACTGGACTACAACACACCATGGTGGTCACGAAATGCCTAGTCTCTAGTGATGCGCTGAGATTGCAATTTTGACCCCAAAATTTCGATTTCGAACTTTTCAATTTCGACGCATCACTACTAGTCGCTATTTTCGACCTTAAGTTAGTGCCAACGAGGTAATGTCCAAGAAACGTAATTTGATGCGAGGAATTGATTGCGCGCACTCCCGAAGCGTGAAAACGTTTCCTTGACCCTGATTCAGAGTAGCGTGTTGAAGCGAAAATGAAAAAAAGGTCGGATTTTGATCGGATATCCTACTTCTATGAGAGAAATCGAGTGCGCGCATTTTCGAAACTTGAAAATACTTCCTCGCCCCTGATTCATGGAACGAGAGGGTGTATTCAATTGAAAAAGGATCAGTGAAGCTGTATGTTTTTTAAGTTGATCATAATCACAATTTACCACTTTTTAGGACCAGGGAAGCATTTTCACGTTTCGAAAACACGCGCAATCGATTTCTTGCATAGAAAAACCCTAGGTAGTCGGATATCCGGTCAAAATCCGAACTTTTTTTATTTTCGCATCGTTACACTACCCTGAATCAGGGTCAAGGAAGAGTTTTCACGCTTCAGGAGTACGTGCAATCGATTCCCTGCATCAAATTACCTATATAGGGGTCATTTTTAGAAAAATTTTCGGGTCAAAAATTCATTAAAAAAATCACGAAAATTCTACTTTTTTGGGAACACTTTGTAAAAATATAAAATATATCAAAATTTTGGGCATTAAAAATTCAAGGTTGCACAATTTTTTAATTGAAAATTTACAAAAACGCCTAATCGAATTAAATTGTACTTTCCTTATCAACCATTTTCTATCAGAAAAAAATCTCTTCAAATTTCCGCTTCAAATGAATTCTTTTTAATGAAAATTTGCATCATAAAATGCTTTGCAGTGGTTAGACAAACCATGTCATTTAATTTTGAACTACATCTAATCGCTTACGACCATACCACTTTGATAATCGTCATCCCGTCCGATCTGGCAAGTTAAGCAATGTTGGGCCCGATTAGTACTTGGATCGGAGACGTCCTGGGAATCTCGGGTGTTGTAGACAGTTGGATCATTGAAGCGAGCTCTAGTGAAGGCCTGGGATGAAGAAATAACGCTGGAGCAGCTGAATAAAATTGTCGATTACTTCCTGAAATGATTAAACAAATGTATCTAAGCTAAGGGTAGATATTTTGAATGATTTTTCTAGTTTTGTTATAAAATTTCAAAGCGTTTTTCGCTTCAAAAAACAATTTTTTTCCTGATCCAGGGGCAGAGAATCATTTTCAGGGTTCGGGAATGCGCACAATCGATTCCCCCTCATAAAACTACTTCCATATGGATATTTTTAGAAAAATAAATATCGGGTCACAAAAAATCATGAAAATGCATTTTTTGCGCCACCCTGTATGTGATAAAAATAAATGCATATAGAAAGTGTGCTATGCAGAAATTTGGCCGTTTGGTTTATTGGAGTTTTATCGGAAGCTTTTTTAAGGTCGAATACACGTATTAAACGGCTGGAATTTTTATATAATATTTTTATCATCAAAAATGTATCTATAAATCAGAAAATTTGTGTATAAAAAAGTTGAGGCTAGTGAAGGAGGATCACTTGTATAAAATTTTAACTTTTTATTTACATTGAAAGAATAGGGTTATTTTGGTGAAAATTAAAAAACTTGAAATTTTTTGAAAAAATCGAAAAAATTAAGCTTTTTACGCATCCTGTAAATAAAGATATAAATTAATTTTAGTGTTTTTTATAATTATGACAATACTGCGGACTACAGCCGCAGTAGTATTAACTATAGCTACTATCTTTGTACTAAATAAAGCTCAAAATGTTTCCAGAAGTCAAAGAATAGACTGTGATCCCGCGCCTGGAGATAATCAACAAAGATGTTTGAGCCATGGTTGTATATTTGATGTAACAGGGTATGATCCGGTAAGGCTTGTCTTCTCTTAAACCAAACAATGGGGAAAAATCTCTCCAGGCTTACCTATAGGGCATTTCACGCCAAGAGAGTAAACTCATCGCCTATGATGAAGTGGCAAGTGTGGCAGCCGAAGGCTACCACATACTATCAAAAACTCAGCCGGGCTTAAAATTTTAACAATTTAGAACAATCCAACTGTTCCTCTGTGTTATTACCCTCCAAACACTGGTTATGTCTTTGAAAGTGGCTCGAATCCGATCATTATAAAAAAATCTCCTACTAGTGTCAAAAATCCCTATGGCACAGATTTCGATGAACTCACTTTTTCTTATCAACAAATCGGAGCTGGACTTCATGTCACCATCACTCCAAAAGGTGTCGCCAGGTAAAACAATACCTTGCTGTTTAATTTTCAACTTTTGAAAATTTTGGGTGTGATATTTAATTCATACTAGTACTTAATTTTTAGATACCGTCCTCCTGTGCCCATAAATGATAACCCAACTTTGGTTTCATCGGATAAGTTAAGTCTCAAAACTCAAAATGGTGCAATTTTCTCGTTCCAAGTGCAGCGTCAGAGTAGTGGAGCGAATATTTGGGACACTTCTATTGGAGGGCTGTTGTTTGCGGATAAATTTATTCAAGTTGCTACACTTTTACCGAGCAATAAAATTTATGGCTTTGGTGAAAATATTCATCAACAAATACAGGTATCCTTATAACACATATAATAATATAACACTTCCAAAAAATTTCTTTCAGCATGAGAGGAAATATGTGGATTTATACTAGCGAGACCGAATCTAGTTGTCTTAACGTTGCTTAACTCAACAAATCGGAAGGTCACCTCTATCCTCTGCGCCACTTTACCTTTTTACCCATGGCTTAAAACAGACTATATACCTATTTTTAGCACAATTTAACCAGATACACAACTTGGGGAATGTATTCTCGTGATCAACCACCTGATTCCAAAGATTTCAATACTCAAAATTTATATGGTATTCACTCAAAAACCTTTTCATACTATTCCAAAAATATACTTTTAGGTACCCACCCTTTTTACCTTGGAATAGAATCAGATGGCTCTGCTCATGGAGTCTTCATTTTTAACTCAAATGCTCAAGAAGTCACCACCGGCCCCGCACCACATATTGTCTATAGAACTTTAGGTGGACAGCTAGAATTTTTTTTCTTCCCAGGACCAACTCCCGAACAAGTCATTCAACAATATGAACAAGTTATAGGAACTCCATTTTTACCGGCTTATTGGGCGCTCGGGTTTCAGGTAAGTATAAAAGAGAGAGAGAGAAAAATTAAAAATAAATTTTTTCGCTTTGTCGATATGGGTATGAAAATTTGACAGCAATGCAAGAGGCGGTAGCGAGAACAATGAATGCTGGAATTCCTCTCGATGTTCCATTTGCCGATATTGACTATATGGATGACTATAGAGATTTTTCGTTTGATACTAATGTAGTGTTCCTTGGATAAAAAAGTATAAATGAGAAATTTTAGTTATGGGCAGGTTTTCCGAACTATACTCAATGGCTTCATGACAATGGCATGCATTTAACTTTAATTTTTGATCCAGCTATTGAAGTTGATTATTATTCGTTTCAAAGAGGAATTCAGAATTTTGTAAGTATATGGTAGTTGTATAACTGCAGTATGGGTCTTTCCCCCTACTTATACCCTTTCTACCCTCTGATATGAATTGGGGGGAGGGGTGAAATAAAAGCACATGATCCGAATCTCATTTTTTAGAATGCTTCCTTCATCGAATGGCCAAGATACGACCTTGTGCCCCATGAAGTCCAAGATCAATATCCACTTGCCAAAAATACAAAAATTATGCTTGGCGCAGTCTGGCCAGAAAGGAATGTAGCCTTCCCAGACTTCTTGGATACCACAAATAACACCAGAGATTGGTGGGCCAACGAATATAAGATTTTCCATGACACTGTAAGTACGGACAAATCTGGGGAAGTTTGAGGTATAAGATAATCAATAATCATTTTTTAGAAAGTTCCATTCGACGGCATCTGGATCGATATGAATGAACCGTCAAATTTCGCTACGACTATTTATTATCCAAACACGACATCAGCTTCGAAAATTAGGGCAGAAAGAAGTGCTATTGGACCAAAAAATAAATCACCAACTGGTGATCCTTTGAAGTGCCCTGATTCAGGTCCAGATTCGGAATGGGACAACCCAGCTTATCAAACAATCAGTGTGTATCAGTGGGGTAATGATGTAAGTAATCATCAGCTCCTAACATAGGGCCAGACTTGTGAGGAATCAATTCCCTTCCATTATTTTTTAGCCACGACTTCTTTTCACAATTAACTTGCATGAGACCCCTGTAATCGGCTTCTTTTTGACCCCTGATATGATAAAAACTGTTAAATTGAGGGCGATCTTTTAAAAACTACCCATCCCTCTTATCCCATTGTTTACAACTTTAATTCTAGAACTACCTCTGCTCCAAAACCCTATGCATGATCGGCTCTACTATAGGCGGAAACGGACGCTTCTTCGACACCAAAAATATCTATGGCTGGTCAGAAATCCGCTCCACCGCCAATGCACTAAAAGTAACCACAGGAAAACGTGGTGAAGTCATATCCAGATCAACATTCCCCTCATCTGGCCGCTATGGTGGTCACTGGCTTGGTGATAACTCCGCCAGATGGGAGGACCTCCAAACTTCTATAATCGGAGCACAGGAGTTCAACATGTTTGGTATTCCATTTGTAGGATCGGATATTTGCGGATTCATAGGTGATACTACTGAAGAATTGTGTTTGAGATGGCAGCAAATGGGGGCTTTTCATTCATTTTCGAGGTAGGCACAGAACTTTGGCAGTGGTAAAGAGAAGGGGGATATCCTGAGCAGGAATGCGCCCTTCGTTCATCGGGATGAACAACGGACATTACCTTGACGGAAAGGTTTATACGCGGTCAAGACAGACATCGAGTGGGATGGCCACAATTTTAAGGAAGGGATAAAACTAAACAATAACTCCATTTATGCCCAATTCCCAACATTATTCGCCAACAATGAATAAATTTAGAAATCACAATATAAAAGGAGCAAAACTTCAAGACCCCGGTCAATGGCCAAGCGTTGCAGCGGCAGCTAGAAAAGCCAATCTTTTCAGATATCGGCATCTACCCTACTTATTCAGTTTGCATTTCTCTGCCTCACTTAGTGGCGGAACTGTCGTCCGACCAGTCTTCTTCGAATTTCCTACTGATTCTGATACCCATAATCTCTCACATCAATTTTTATGGGGTTCAGCTTTGATGATCATCCCGGTCATAACTTCGGTATTGTTAATTTCTATAAATTTTTAACCCAGTTTTAGGGAGCAACTACGGTCGATGGGTACCTCCCTAGCGGAGCTACTTGGTATTCTGTTTATGACTATTTCTATGGAAGTAAAGTTGAATCGGGACATCAATCTTTCACAGCACCCACAGATTATTTGATCCCAGTGTTTGTGCGAGGTAAGCAGGATAAAATAATAAAATTCAAAACTTCAAATTTTTAGTTAATCTGCGGTGGGGACAGAGGTAGACAAGAGCAGAGACCCCAAAGCCCTAACCCCCTCCTTGGTCCTAGGGGACTTGGTCCCCCAGGCAATGCCCCCTGAATCTCTGCCCTCTCGGCCCAGATGCGCAAAGTGGGTTTTGGTTGGAGGGGGGGGGGCTTCTCCAAAAATATTCTTTGAACCAAGAGGGTCTGGGTCCCATCATTCACAATCTCTATGGAGAAGGGAGTTCGCTCCGGAGAACCAAAAGTCCAGTTTCTATAGGTCAGAGCTCAGAGTACCGAGGCCAGCAATATCGATGGACAGTGCCTAACCCATCACCTGTGCGGTGGCCGGGGGTTTTAGTGAGAAAGAAGGAGCCTATTTCATTATCTGGAGGAGTTGCAGGCAAATATATTTTTAAAAATCAATTTTAGGTGGTTACATCCTCCCTAGACAAAGACCAAACACAACCACAGTGTTTTCAAGACAAAACGAATTACAACTTTTGGTTGCATTGGGTAAGAAAAAAACCATTTTGTTAAAAAAAAGATTATTCATAAAACTTTAGACACCAACCTTAAAGCCACTGGTGAACTCTACTGGGATGATGGAGAATCTCTGGTGCCAAATGACGACTTCTCTCAGCACAATTATTATCACTTTTTATATAATTTTACTGTCAATCAACAAAGTGCATCATTAACCATCACAAGGGATCGAGCGGCGGTATTTTTTAAATATGTTTTTTGGTTATGGCGTGAGGCCCTGGTCCCACAGGTCATGCAAAATTTTTTTGATGCAAGGTGGAACCGAACCTTGTTACGAACCGGTGATATCTTGTTCCTTGACAGCGCACAGGACCAATATATCATGGTAATCACTTGATGAACTGTCCCTAATTTCTACCATAATTAGTAACTAGCCTCAACATTTCCAATTTTTAGACAAACCTACCACTTAAAACCTTGGACAACCTGGAAATCTTTGGATACCCCTACCAACCAAATTTGAAATCAGCCACTTTGAATGGTCAACCTGTTACAATAAACACTCAAACTTCAAGCTATAGTCCGTTTACAAAAGTGCTCAATATTACAACAACTGGCCTAGTAAATTTGAATAACAACGGCCCAACTTGGACTCTATCATGGCCAAATTTGCAAACAGAAACATTTTGAAGCAAGTTGCAAAAAAGTGCTCAAGATGTTTGAAATGTTAAATTTATTTGTTTAGAATTGGAAATAAATATTTTTATAACGCTGCCGGAATAAAAGTTTTGGAGACTTCTCCAGGAAAGAGAGGCTAGTCTGAACTAGGTTTAAATTTAGGCATAAAATTATGCTTAGCTTACAAGGGATACTCATCAAGTGATAGTCCCAACATAAACAGATTCTATAGACCCTAGTAGTTATGAAAACACCAAAAATAGATTCGATTATCGGGGGTAAAAATCGATTTAAAATTGTTTTAAAATCGGAAAAAATTGTGCAAAAGAAAAATGTTGGATTGAACATGAACCTCGTTGAACTCAATACTGCAAGCTAACCAATTGATCCACGAGGCCCAATGTAAGCATGAATGATTTTGTTCACTATGTTTTATGAGGTTAATATGGTTATAGAACTATTCGATATATCCTTCGGGTATAGTGAAACACATTTTTCTAGACCCAATTTCGCATGAACTTAGTGAAAAGATTGAGCTCTTTCTTTTCCGGATTTACAGTATCCCAGTACGAGGTATCATTGTATGTGTTCATCTCATGTAAGAATCATGTAAAATGTTAAAAATGCGCAATTCTAGGTATAAAAGCAAAAATTTAATTCAAACATAGTGGACAAAAAGTTTCCGGCTATTCTCATCCAACTGCCCCAATATACCTTTGCAACCAAAATTCTTTGACAGGATTAGAAAAGACAAAATTTCTTTCGTAATTCTGTATAAATGTATCGAAGCTACGTGTGAATATTTTGAATAATTTTTCTTGTTTTGTTATTGTTTATAAAATTTCAAAGTGTACACGAACTTAAGGACCACCTTGTATTTATTGAACATCCCAATACTTTGTGCTATTGCATATTTTTGGCTTTACATCGACTGATTTTTGCCGATACAAACAAACCAATGGCCGAGAAAAATACTTATTGATTAGCTCCTAGTTTTCCTCGTTCATTTGACCACTTTTTCTGGCGATTCAATAATCTATTTTTCTCTTTTTGTCTTTTCCATAAGCACATTTTTCACATTTACCAAAGCACATTGTTCACGTTTACTAACAGTTTTTCCTGATATGTTAACCCATTTTTCTAGACCCAATTTCACATGAACATACCAAAGAATTGGTACCAACAATTAATGAATTTACTCTCATATTACAGGGTGGCACAAAAAGTGCATTTTTGTGATCCAGAGATTAATTTGTCTAAAGATGACCCATGTTGAGATAATCTTATGATGAGAATCGATTGCGCGCATTTCTGAATCTGAAAATGCTTTTCTGGTCCTGATTCAGGGAAAAACTGGGTTCTTGAAGAGAAAATTGCCATTTTTCGCATTTTTTAATTCTTATAATCACTTTTCTATGGATCATTTTATACGAGAAATCGATTTCAAAAACCCAATTTTTCGGCACTATAACTTTCGCTATGAATCTCGCCACGCTAACTTTCTCCATGTAACCTTTGCCACAATAAATTTCGCCACTTTCGTGTCAATAAACATTTAATTTCAGAATAATCGAGTTGCCTGATTTGCAATAAATATGTATATTGACACGAACGTGATGAAAGTTATGTGGCGAAAGTTGTCGTGACGAACAAGAAATGTGGCGAAAGTTATAGTGCCAATTTTTCCCTGATCCAGGGACAGAGAAAGATTTTTAGAGTTCGGAAATGCGCGCAATTGATTCCCCCGTATGGATATTTTTAGAAAAATAAATATCGGATCACAACAAATCAGAAAAGTGCATTTTTTGTGCCACCCTGTATGTGATAAGAAATAAATGCACATAGAAAACGTGTAGTGGAGAAGCGAAAATTTGGTCGTTTTAGTTAAGAAAGTAAATTGGACCTGATCTCAGGTTTATTGGAATTTTATCAAAAGCTTTTTTTAGAAGGAATTCACATGTTAAACGGTTGGAATTTTTATATAATATTTTTTATCATCAAAATTTTTTTGATAGCTATGGATTAAACCAGAAAATTTGTGCGTATAAAAAGTTGAGGCAAGTGAAGGAGGATCATTTGTATAAAATTTTAACTTTTTATTTGCATTGAAAGAAGATAGTGTTGTAGGCAGGCTTGCCGGAGCTACCACACCATGGGAGTAGTAGCTCCGGTAAACCTGCCTGCGCCTTCCTGGTCCTGATTCAGGGAAAGGTTGTGTGTTGAAACGAAAATGAACTTAAATTCGAATCTTCACCGGAGAACCATTTGCCTATAGGTTTTTCTAGACTGATTCAGTCGATTGCGTGTATTACAGAGTCGCGAAAATCCTTCTCTCTCCTGATTCAGGGAAAGGGATGATATTATATAATGAAGCGAAAGTGAATTAAAATTTGAATTTTCACCTGATTTTTTTTAAAATTGATCAAGTTTTTTAATTTTTGCCAAAATAATCTTATAGGAGGCTTTTCTATGCGAAAAATCGATTGCGCGCGTTGCTAATTCTTAAAAACGCTTCCCCGACCCTGAAGAGCCTATTTTGCTCAATATACACCTCTTTTCTAAATCAGGGCCAGGGAAGCGTTTTCAAGGCTCGGCAATCGATTTCTAGTATGGAAAAACCACTCATAGGGTTATTTTGATGAGAATTAAGAAATTTGAAAAATTTTGAAAAAATCTGCAAAAATCAGGTTTTTCACCCTGTAAATAAAGATACAAAATTAATTTTAGTGTTTTTCATAATTATGACGATACTGCGGACTACTGCCGCAGTAGTATTAACTATCGCTACTATATTTGTACTAAATAAAGCTCAAAATGTTTCCAGAAATCAAAGAATAGACTGTGATCCCGTGCCTGGAGATAATCAAGCAAGATGTTTGAGCTATGGTTGTATATTTGACTCAACAGGGTTTGATTCGGTAAGGCCTATCTTATCTTAAACCAAACAACGGGGGAAAATCCCTCCAGGCTTACTTATAGGCAGGGCTCCCATTCTGTGCTTTTTTAAGCATTCTTGCTTACTTTTGAAGTTCTGTTATTACTTTTTGATCAGAAAATAAGCAGGCGCTTATTTTAATCATTTGTTGTTTAAGTTTTAAGTTCCGTAATTACATTTTGATCTGATTGTAATTAAATTATTTTGGCTCTAAGTGTAAAAAGATAACGAAAAACAGAGTTGCATAGCGCCAACAGTTCAATTTCCAGGAAGTCAAGGGTACAAAATCGGGAAAGTACCCCAAATTCAATGTGGCATAAAAAATTCAAAATACGGCAGATTTACACCAAAATCTAATTGGTTGTGCCCCAAGTATTCCTCTAACGAATGCTTTTTAAATTAGGTGAAAATACTTTAAGGGTTTCGAAAAAAACCGTTTTGAGTAACTCGGCAGGGTCAAAAAACCTGTGCTCAAAGCGCGCTCACATATTTAGAAGCGCCAAAAAATTTTTTTTTAATTTTTTGAAAAAAATTCACGTTCAGTGCGACGCTTCAATTATAGTTCCATGATTTTGACACAAATTCTAACTTGGGCTTAAAATTTTTAACAATTTAGAACAATCCAACTGTCCCTCTGTGTTACTACCCTCCAAACACTGGTTATGTCTTTGAAAGTGGCTCGAATCCGATCATTATAAAAAAATCTCCTACTAGTGTCAAAAATCCCTATGGCACAGATTTCGATGAACTCACTTTTTCTTATCAACAAATCGGAGCTGGACTTCATGTTACCATCACTCCAAAAGGTGTTACCAGGTAAAAATACTTTTTAATTTTCAATTTTTTTGTTAAGCCTTGGCAATTTTTGATACTAGTAGATTTAGGTAACCACACAAAAATTTAAAATTTTCACCAAAAATTATCGCTTTGCATCAAAAATTGTCATTTTCTGAGGATTTTCAGTTTAAAAATTGCTTTTTTTAAGATGAAAATCCTGAGAAATGTCAATTTTTGGTGAATGATAAATTGTTGATGAAAAATTGAAAATTTTCGAGTGGGGTACTTAATTCACACTAGTACTCAATTTTTAAAATTTTTAGATACCGTCCTCCTGTGCCCATAAATGATAACCCAACTTTGGTTTCATCGGATAAGTTAAGTCTCAAAACTCAAAATGGTGCAATTTTCTCGTTTCAAGTGCAGCGTCAAAGTAGTGGAGCGAATATTTGGGACACGTCTATTGGTGGGCTGTTGTTTGCTGATAAATTTATTCAAATTGCTACATTTTTACCGAGCGCTAAAATTTACGGCTTTGGTGAAAATATTCATCAACAAATACAGGTATCCTTATAACACATTTGTATAATAATATAACACGTCCATTTCCAAATTCTAAATTTGACAATTATTAAAAGTAGGATCGAACTTAGGTTGCACATCTCATTTAAGGTGATGCCACCCTAAGGGGTCGTTTACATATCACGTGATCAGGTCGAGGAGAGGGGGTCATGTCATTGACCACGTGATTAGGCACGTAACGAGAGGCAATCCTCCCCCTCCACAAAATCGAAAATATGCCTAGGCATGGTAAGCATGATATACATAGTAGGTTCAGTAGGCGTGATAAGAACGATAGGCATATAGTAGGCATGGTAGGCACGGTAGGTTTAGTAAACATGGTAGGCACGGTAGACAAAAAATTTCGTGCCTTTTACGTGAGAGAAAATATGTGGATTTATACTAGCGAGACCGAATCTAGTCCAACGTTGCTTAACTTGCCAGATCGGACGGTCGCCTTCTCTACCCATTGCGCCACTCTACCCTTTTTACCCCATAGCTTAAAACAGACTATATGTATATTTTTAGCACAATTTAACCAGATACACAACTTGGGGAATGTATTCTCGTGATCAACCACCTGATTCAAAAGATTTCAATACTCAAAATTTATATGGTATTCACTCAAAAAAGTTTTCATACCATTCAAAAAATGAACTTTTAGGTACCCACCCATTCTATCTCGGACTAGAATCAGACGGCTCTGCTCATGGAGTCTTCATTTTTAACTCAAATGCTCAAGAAGTCACCACCGGTCCGGCACCACATCTTGTTTACCGAACCATAGGTGGACAGTTAGAATTTTTCTTCTTCCCAGGACCAACTCCCGAACAAGTCATTCAACAATATGAACAAGTTATAGGAACTCCATTTTTACCGGCTTATTGGGCGCTCGGTTTTCAGGTAAAGATAGAAAAGAGAGAGAAAAAAGTTAAAAAATAAATTTTTTCGCTTTGTCGATATGAGTATGAAAATTTGACAGCACTGCAAGAGGCGGTAGCGAGAACAATGAATGCGGGATACCATTTGATGTATCGTTTGCAGATATCGACTATATGGATACTTATAGAGATTTTTCGTTGGATCCTAATGTAAAATTTTTTAGTTTTTATACTAACACTAACCAAATAAGAGATTCCATCTAACTCAAATGCTTATGTGTAACAGAACTGCTATGATTTGTTCGAAAATCTCTATATTACCAATATAGTCGATATCAATGAATTTTTTTATCAAAATTTTGATTTTTAAATTGCTTCCAATTCCTTCAATTTTCAAAAAAACCCAAACTCTTAATTTTTCAGCTCTGTCGCTGGGGTTATGAAAACCTCACCGCTCTTCAAGATGCTGTTGCACGAACCATGAATGCTGGAATTCCTCTCGATGTTCCATTTGCCGATATTGACTATATGGATGACTATAGAGATTTTTCGTTTGATACTAATGTAGTGTTCCTTGAATAAAAAAAGTATAAATGAGAAATTTTAGTTATGGGCAGGTTTTCCGAACTATACCCAATGGCTTCATGACAATGGCATGCATTTAACTTTAATTTTTGATCCAGCTATTGAAGTTGATTATTATTCGTTTCAAAGAGGAATTCAGAATTTTGTAAGTATATCATCCTATACACTTTATGAATGGGCTAAGAGATGGAGGTATTAAGGGAACACAATGACCATAACCATCCGAATATAAATTAAAGCACATGATCTGAATCTCATTTTTATAGAATGCTTCCTTCATCGAATGGCCAAGATACGACCTTGTGCCCCATGAAGTCCAAGATCAATACAACCTTACCAAAAATACAAAAATTATGCTTGGCGCCGTCTGGCCAGAAAGAAATGTAGCCTTCCCAGACTTTTTGGATACCAGAAATAATACCAGAGATTGGTGGGCCAATGAATATAAAATTTTCCATGACACTGTAAGTACGGACAAATCTGGGGAGATTTGAGGTACCGTATTTCCTCTAAAATAACCCCCGGGGCTTATTTTTTTTAACCACCCTCGAAAGGGGGAGCTTATTTTAGAAGGGGGTTATTTTAGAGGAAATACGGTATAAGATAATCAATAATCATTTTTTAGAAAGTCCCATTTGACGGCATCTGGATTGATATGAATGAGCCGTCAAATTTCGCTACGACTATTTATTATCCAAACACGACATCAGCCTCGAAAATTAGGGCAGAAAGAAGTGCTATCGGACCAGAAAATAAATCACCAACTGGTGATCCCTTGAAGTGCCCTGATTCAGGTCCAGATTCGGAATGGGACAACCCAGCTTATCAAACTATCAATGTGTATCAGTGGGGTAATGATGTAAGTAATGGGGCTGCTCCTGGCACGGGGGTAGACTTCATAGGTCTCTGACCTCCTTTTACCGGACTTGCTACGAGGCTATGGGACCAACTCCGGTTACTAGGTCAAACCACCATGTTTCTCTACCCCAGGTTACCGGATCTGCTACAAAGCTCTATGGGACCGAAGTTGGGACCCCAGTAATTAAATCCTTTTCGACCCCTGAAATGATAAAAACTGTTAAATTGAGGGCGATTTTTCAAAAATTACCCCTTCTCTCTTATCCCACTGTTTACAACTTTTAATTCTAGAACTACCTCTGCACCAAAACCATGTGCATGATCGGCTCTACCATAAGAGGAAACGGACGCTTCTTCGACACCAAAAATATCTATGGTTGGTCAGAAATCCGCTCAACCGCCAATGCACTAAAAGTAACCACAGGAAAACGTGGTGAAGTCATATCCAGATCAACATTCCCCTCATCTGGCCGCTATGGTGGTCACTGGCTTGGTGATAACACCGCCCGATGGGAAGACCTCGCAACTTCTATAATTGGAGCACAAGAGTTCAACTTGTTTGGCATCCCATTTGTAGGATCGGATATTTGTGGATTTAATGGCGATACTAATGAAGAATTGTGTTTGAGATGGCAGCAAATGGGGGCTTTTCATTCATTTTCGAGGTAGACACAGAATTTTTGCAGTGGTGAAAGGAAGGGAAATACTCGAGTTTGTACACCGGATTGTTGGAGGGCAACCAAACATGGGTCCAAAAAATCGACCCTTTTATCTATGCCACAATTTTAAGGAAGGGGGAAAACTAAACAATAGCTCCATTTATGCCCCAATTCTCAACATTATTCGCCAACAATGAATAAATTTAGAAATCACAATGTAAAAGGAGCAAAACTTCAAGATCCCGGTCAATGGCCAAGTGTTGCAGCGTCAGCTAGAAAAGCCAATCTTTTCAGATATCGGCACCTACCCTACTTATTTAGTTTGCATTTCTCTGCTTCACTCAACGGCGGAACTGTCGTCCGACCAGTCTTCTTCGAATTTCCCACTGATTCTGATACCCATAATCTTTCACATCAATTTTTATGGGGTTCAGCTTTGATGATCATTCCGGTCATAACTTCGGTATTGTTTAATTTCTATAAATTTTTAATCCAGTTTTAGGGAGCAACTACGGTCGATGGGTACCTCCCTAGCGGAGCTACTTGGTATTCTGTTTATGACTATTTCTATGGAAGTAAAGTTGAATCGGGACATCAATCTTTCACAGCACCCACAGATTATTTGATCCCAGTGTTTGTGCGAGGTAAGCAGGCTGAAATAATAATATCCAAATTTCTAGTTAATCTACGATGGGGGGTAGAGATTGACAAGAGCAGAAACCTTAAAGCCCTAACCCCCTCCTCGGTTCTAGGGGACTTAGTTCCCCAGGAAATGGGTCCCAGTCCCTTCGACCCATCGGCGCAAAGTGGGTTTTGGTTAGAGGGGGAGTCCCCAAAAAGTTACCTTTGTTCTCCCTTACATTTTTTAAAATTTTCCAAAATTTTATGCAAAGATAAAGAGGATCAAGGTGGTTTTTTTGCTGGGCCCGAGTGGGCTAAGGCCAATGCTTCCGATGGACAGTGCCTAGGTCCATACCTGGGCCGGTGTCCAGGAGTTTTGTTAAGCAAGAAGGAGTCTATTTCATTATCTGAGGGTACAGGCAAATATATTTTTAAAAATCAACTTTAGGTGGTTACATCCTCCCTAGACAAAGACCAAACACAACCACAGTGTCTTCAAGACAAAACGAATTACAACTTTTGGTTGCATTGGGTAAGAAAAAAATCATTTTGTTAAAAAAACGATTTTTTTACTTTTAGACACCAATCTTAAAGCCACTGGTGAACTCTACTGGGATGATGGAGAATCTCTGGTGCCAAATGATGACTTTTCTCAGCATAATTATTATCACTTTTTATATAATTTCACTGTCAATCAACAAAGTGCATCATTAACCATCACAAGGGATAGAGCGGCGGTATTTTTTAAATATGTTTTTTGGTGATGGCGTGAGCCCCAGGTCCCACATATCACAGGTCCATGCAAAATCTTTTTGATACAAGGTGAAACCGAACCTTGTTATCACCTGTGATGTCTTGCTCCTTGGCAACGCACCGAACCAATACATCATGGTGTCCATTGATGAACTTTTCCTAATTTCGATCGTAATTATAACATTAGCCTCAACATTTCCAATTTTTAGACAAACCTACCACTTAAAACTTTGGACAACTTGGAAATCTTTGGATACCCCTACCAACCAAATTTGAAATCAGCCACTTTGAATGGTCAACCTGTTACAATAAACACTCAAACTTCAAGCTATAGTCCGTTTACAAAAGTGCTCAATATTACAACAACTGGCCTAGTCAATTTGAATAACAACGGCCCAACTTGGACTCTATCATGGCCAAATTTGCAAACAGAAGCAAAGTTGCAAAAAAGTGCTCAAGATTTTTGAAATGTTAAATTTATTACTATTTGTTTAGAATTAGAAATAAATATTTTTTATAAGACTGTCGGAATTGAAAGTTTTGGGGACCTCTTCAGGGAGAGGAGGCTTTTCTAAGTTAGGCTTAGGATTAGGCTTAGTCGTAGACTTAGCTTATGCTAAGATTAGGCTTAAGATTAGGTTTAGGCTTATCTTAGGTTTAGGCTTACGCTTAGGCTTAGGCTTATACTAGCGGAAGGAGGATATTTTAATATTTAAAAGAATAAACTCAGGGATGAGATAAGTGCATTGTAGGTTATGATTTAGGGTAGTTGTAGGTTATGATTTGGGGCACGGGGAGGTTATTGTGTTCCCTTTTTTACTTGATATTCATTTTTTTTAAATTGTATACAGTAAAAAACTCATAAAAATTTTCCTCAAATTTTTATTGAAGAACATCAATTATTTCAAGGCTTCTTTCATAACATTGACAAGCATAACACCGAGAACAGTAGCAGCAGCAATCCCACAGCTTGCGTTGAAAAATATCATCACGGTAGCCAATAGCGAGGGCTAAACTTTTTTTCCATTTTTAAATTTAAAATATAGCCAACCTCATCATCCGGATTCGGTTCTTTTTCTTTCAATTTTTCGACCGCATCCGGATGCCTGGGATGCCAGCGTGTGCTGTTTGCGAACCATTCGCATGCGGCAACGGTGAAGGCAAAAACCAAAATGGTGACCATCATCACATGGTTGGGGATTTTTCCATAATTGTCGCCGAGTCCTGTTTTGGGTATTGTTATTGCCAGAATGCAATTAGTACCTAAAGCATAAAAAATTCGACTCGACTTGGATCAAACCCTCTCTCTTTCAAGATGACTTTTGTGCCCTTGCTCCTGCACTATAGTTCGTTTCCGTGCTAGGTTCGAAATTTTAAAAGAAAATTTTATTTCAACAATTTTGAATGATGCAAAAAGAAATCGAACCCGCCTCTTCAGTGCGAGCGTCTGACGCCCTAGCCACTTAATTATTATAAAGAGTTTAAAACTCCATGAAAAAAGTTATACTAAAAATTTTTTTACTTGCTCCAGCCCAAATTCCAAATCCATTCAAAGTATGTAACCAGTTAAAATATGGTCTTAGTGGGTTTATAATACTGGGTCTGAAAATCCCAGATAGGACTTGTACGACTAGCAGTACATAGGTTATAGTGCCAATAATTGCATGCAGTTGTTTAGAATATTCCTATATATAATTGTGAAAAAATCACAAAATTTGCATATAACAAAATCTTACATCCGCCGTACACGCTATAGTACATTCGATAAACCGAAAACTCGATTGCCAAAATATTAAAAAGTAAGCAAGGGTTATAAAAACAAATGCGGTTAACATTAAAAGTCTATGGATCTAAAATTGAAAAAAAGTTGAGTGTTGACACGAAAATTTTGCGTGCCTGAAACCAAAGATCGGCCCCAAAAAGTTTGATTTGATATTTTTTCGCATATCTTGCAGTCAAAATTCCACTTGAGACTAATATCCACCAACAGAGTACCATCGTTATGCCTGAAAAGGTAAGCTGTAAGAAGTGGTGTTCGTGATAAGATAAACCCAGATGGATGGATATCTTATCCCAATGACGTGAAAGGTCGAATTTGGGGGGGGACTGGGTTTTTTGAATTTTTTGATCAAATACAAAAATTTTGCTAAAAATTGAGAAAAATGATACATTTTAGACAATTTTTATTTTAAAATTTTTCAAAAAATCTAATTACTATAACTAAAAAAAATGAAGATAAACCTTTAAGGCTAAAACTACGCTTAAGTTTAAGCCTAAGTTTAAACTTAAGCCTAAGTCTATTCCCACGACTAAGCTTAAGCCTAAATCTAAGCCTAAACCTAAGTTTAAGCCTAAGCTTAAGCCATAGACTATTCCTTAGATTATGCCTAAACCTAAGCCTGAACTAAATCTAAGCCCAAACTTAAGCCTAAGCCTAAACCTAAGCTTAAAATTAAACTTAGGCCTATTCCCACGCCTAATCTTAAGCCTAAACCTAAACCTAAGACTAAGCCTATTTCTAAGCCAACGCTTAAGCTTAAGCCCATTCCCACGCCTAAGCTTAAGCATAAACCTAAGCCTAAACCTAAGCCTAAGCCTAAGCTTAAGCCTAAATCTAAAGTTTCAAGACAAATAAATAGCAGAAGCTCAAAACTTATTATACAAGCTAATACATTCTACTAACCATGGCTAACCGACGCACTATACATCACCGATCTACTTATAGCACTTTGATGTAAGTTGTTCACATATACATAAGGACTGGGAACACTGCAGCCTTGATTGCTACAAAAATTTATGGTTTCTTTTGTAATCCATGGAAAAGCTTCTCCATCAATTAAAGAGTGAGGATATAAAACATCGGCTAAAAAATTTAGCTTGATAATAAAAGTTTGCATAAAAACTCACTATACGTATCAGCCATGCCTCTGGCAAATAAAATATGCCATTTCATGGTGGATGAGCTCAGATCATAGGTCTAAAAGTGAAGTCAAAATTTTGCTATTTATTCTCATCTTAGAGGTATGTTCAGTGCCTTAACCAGAAATTTTTAGAGAAAAGGGGTAATTTTGGATCGACTTAAAGGACCAGTTCAGTCAGTTACAACCATATGAAAAATGATATATTCAGAAAGATCATAAAAAATGGAACATTCTTTGTTTTTACGGCATGTTCTGAATCGTTGTAGTTTTCGAGATAATTGCGTTTGAAATTTTGAATTTTTTACAAGCTCTTCGTTGTAATACATAAACTTTTTTGAATTTTTTGCGGAAAAATCGATTTTTGCATCGATTTTTTAAATTTTCATCAAATGAACATTGTAGCAATTTTCTATAGCTAAATGAGACAAATAAAATGACACCAAAATTATTCAATTTGAACATTGTTTTGGGTTATTAAAAAGAAAACATGAATCATAATTTTCGTTTCAATAACCCAAAACAATGTTCAAATTGGATAATTTTGGTGTCATTTTATTCGTCTCATTTAACTATAGAAAATTACTACAATGTTCATTTAATAAAAATTTAAAAAATCGATGCAAAAATCGATTTTTCCGCAAAAAATTCAAAAAAATTTGTGTATTACAACGAAGAGCTTGTAACAAATTCAAAATTTCAAACGCAATTATCTTAAAAACTACAACGATTCAGAAGATGTTGTAAAAACAAAAAATTCTCCATTTTTCATGATTCTTCCGAATATATCATTTTTTCATATGGTTGTAACTGACTGGACTGGTCCTTTAAACCATGATGGATCCCTTGAATGTTTAACATAAATTATAACAAAGAAATTTATACCAATTCTTTATGTCCATTTGCAGGAATACTATCCCATTTTGCAAAATTCCAAGCACCTTCACAGCGAATCCTTTTATCATCAAGTGAAAAATGGAACTGAGAGATGAGTTGAACAGTTGCCTAAATATGCAAATTTCAAAATAAATTTTTTAAATGATTTACAGTACCTCTGGTAGAAGATAATTTCGATTTTGATCATTCCACCCGAGGATAATCCCAGCTTGCTTATTGAAACCTCCTACACAAATAAAAACCATATCGTTACCCTAAATTTATCGAGTTGTATAAAAAATTTTTGCGTATAAGCATTTTTTAGCTAGAGGAGAAAGAAAAGTTTGGCTTATAAAGATTATAAGGAGTGGATTACACTTTTTGAACTTATCACAAAATTTTACAACTTAACTTAGGTTAAACAGATAATAAGATGAGAGAAGGCTTAGGTTTAAACTTGATCTTAGACTTGGGCTTAGGCTTATGCTTACAAGTAAACATCACGAACTTGATTTCTTCGATTTTGCCCAAACGTACGATTTAGCGAAAAATATTTTAATCATAAAAAGTTATGATGGTATCTTTGAACCCTAATTTTAACCCCAAAAACCACATTTTGAGCTCTATCTCGTCATAGGAATGTCCGGGAGAAAAATTTTTTGCGGCTTTTTAGTACTCCCACTATGAGTAAAAAATTGGCATACGTTTGGGCAAAATCGAAGAAACCAAGTTCGTGATGTTTACTTGTTAGGCTTGGGCTTACAAGGGACATTTCATAAAGTGAAAGGGACATTCACCAAGTAATAGTCCCAGATTTTAACAAAGACAACGTAAACCGATTCTATAGTAGTTACAAAAACATCAAAATTAGAGTTCTCTAGTTCGATTTTTGAGGGCAAAAATCGATTTAAAAAATTTTTTTAAATTGGAAAAAATTGTGCAAAAAAGAAGTGACGTGTTGGGGATCGAACCTAGGGCTGTTTGGAATGCATTTTCCATTTACGTTTTCTTACTTACCATATACTCATCTAAAGAAAACCCAACAGCAGCATAATTATTTGGCCCATCTGGATTATTTGGTCCGATCATTACCCCTTGGATTGTAAAACTTATTTGTCCATTTCCAACAGTCCATATGAAAATGCTGGTACAATTTGTAGTTTTATTTTTTTCACAATTTGGTGGCGCAAAAATGCACCCTTGGGTTTTTCCACAACCGGTATCAAGCCCTAAAAATATGTATGGTAGATTTATAAATATATAGCCTTTACGCCATATTCAATTTTTTTGCAAGCTCATATTCAAGTGGTTAGGGCGCTAGACGCTGCTTTAAGGGGTAGGTTCGATCTCTCTCGGAGCGATTTCTTTTTGTATCATTCAAATTGGAGAACATTTTTGCATATGGGTTTTATGCGAGGAATACTAGAGTGTTATTACTTTTCCATAAATTTTTTAAAATTTTATGCAAATTGTGAAGTTTTGCATAAAAAGGTATAAAATATTTTTACGGAAAAATAATATCACCATAGTGTTCCTCCCATAAAAATATTATTATGCAAAATTTTTATCAATTTTGCATAATGCAAAAAGAAAAATCCCCGAACGGGATCGAACCCGCAACCTTCAGTGCGAGAGTCTGGCGTTCTACATACTTTACTATGGGCTCCAAATCTAACATGTCGACTACATTTTATGTATAACTTTTATGAAAAGATTTGTACCAACCTTGAAGATCTTCCCCAGTTACAGCATACAATAAAATAAAAATAAAGAAGCAATGCATTTGTGAAAATTTCTTTAATCACAAAACCCTTGATTTTCAAAGAGACTATTATCCTTTTGAAACAATAGACTTTTGAAACTAGTAATGCCTAATCGCCTAATCTTTTACATTTATAGACACTTTTCTATTACTAACATCCGCCACATTATTTCGAACTATTCCTAGACAAATTTAATAGAAAATCGAATGTTCTGCGCAGCTGGTTAAAGTTCGCTAATTCCCCTCATTACCTCTATATTTCTGTTTTATAATCACGTAAAATTAATTTCATCTCGAAGGGGTACAAAAATTTTCCATCTGCTTTATTATAAACGTTGCCTAGCAATTATTGCGCTAGATTGTCTCAAAAACACTAACACAAGATTTGGAAAAAGCGATAAGCAATTTTTTGAGTATTATTATTGGAAGAATAAGTAAAAAAAAGTCTTTCATGAGCTCACAAAAAATTGATTAAAACTTTTTTTGAATTATCCGAGTGTTAAAAATATTAAAAATTATGTAAAAAATCACTTTTTTTGGTTGTCCCCCCTCGTTGGTCATTTATCCATTCTTTCTCCATGGGTCTGTTCCCCTACTGTGCATGTATGCGGCCTAACTTGTGCATGCCTCTATTCCTGACCCAGATTTGGGTATAGTTGTGTGAAATATTAAGCCTATGACGAAAAAAAGAAAAAAAGCATAAGCCTAGGAAAAGGCTTAAGCTTAATCCTAATCAGTGGCGTAGCCAAGGGAGGGGCGATGGGGACAATCGCTCCTCGCGTGCTGGAAAAAAATCTTTAAAAAAATAAAGATACACTTTTATGATTTTTTTATGATCCCCGATCATTATTGGTTCTTAGACATTCCCGCTAAATACTGCAGGGAAAATCTTTTGGACATAAGGGAAAACTGAAAACTTACTAGTGCCGGTGATACCGTACTCTGTGGTAGCGCACTGGACCACTACATCATGCGGTTAATGATATACTTTCTGCTACTTTCGAACTTGAAGTACACGTATTTTACACACCACAACAAATTAGAAAATATTTGCATTTGGCCCAAAATTTTTGACTATTCTTGTGAGGATAGCACCCACCGATCCCAATCGCTTCCACCATTCATATAGGTGGAAGCATTTTTTACGACATGATCCCAAGCCTACCCTAAACCTAGCCTAAGCCTAGTTTAAACATAGCCTAAGCCTAGCCTAAGCCTAGTCCTAAGCCTACGCCTAATCCTAAGCCTAATCCTAGGGCTAAGCCTACACCTAATCCTATGCATAGCAAAAGCCTAATCCTAAGCCTAGTCCTAAGCCTACGCCTAATCCTAAGCATAGCATAAGCCTAAGCCTAGCCTAGCCTAAGCATATGCATGTACTTTATTCATACTATTTATTGTTTTGTTTCAAAATAAGACAATTTATTATTTAAAAAGTAGCAAAAAATTTACAAACATTTTGATAAATAAATAATAACTTAAAATATTCCAAAATTACAAACAAGCAGCGAGGTTAAAAAATGAATGAAATTGGAATAAAAACTAACAAGT
Source organism: Acrobeloides obliquus (assembly GCA_034698545.1). Classification (NCBI taxonomy): domain Eukaryota; kingdom Metazoa; phylum Nematoda; class Chromadorea; order Rhabditida; family Cephalobidae; genus Acrobeloides; species Acrobeloides obliquus. The sequence goes on along the minus strand of JAQGBS010000050.1, from coordinate 7,984 downwards.
CAAGAAAAACAAAAAGTCATAAAAATCATTAAAATTGTACTCAAGAAGGTCAAATTTTTCTTCCCAGCTCCCGAAACCGTAGATGTAGCTACTTTTGTGATGTTTGGCGGACAAGTTGTTGGTACACATGGTGGAGGTAGTGGAGGGGTTACATAAGAGCCTAAAAATTGGAAATTTTACTAAATTCTCCTCTTACACCCACCCCAATCTTCTTGCGCCATACTAGTTGAATATATGGGTACCCTTTCCCCTGGGCATATTTCTGAATAAAAATTTTGGTTATGGCACTGTCCATCAAAATTTAATGTTCACCGAAAATTGGGATAATCTGAAGTGATCCTCCAGCTTGCGGATCACAAACTAAGGTTCACTTCAAGACTTTCCAGTACGTCCTTCAGATACAGGAGTTGCCAAACTTCAGCCAATAAAAATCTTTTGGACGCAAGGCGAACTGAACCTTTGCTATTGTCGGTGATGCCGTAGCTAAGGCAGCGCACCGGACCACTACACCATGGTGATCATTGAATGACTCGTAAATAGTTTTGACATTAGATTAGTGCCAACCGCAACATAATCCTAAAAACCATTACCAGAACCTGGCGGAACAATATAATTTCCTGATTGTATTGACTGCACAAAATTTGGGACTGGAATCGGTGGTATATCATCACTTCCTAATTTTTTTAATTTTTAAAATTCCCTATTAATTTACCGTCTGACTTATAAAGTACTGGATAATCTTTTTGCGCATATCTTGGCGGACTTGGTGGTTGTGCATATACTGTAATTGGCGGTTGTATATATCCTGGATTTGGCGGCGGTTGTACATATCCTGGACTTGGTGGCTGAACAGTGGATGGTTTTGGTAATGGGTTTGGTGGACAACCGCAACTCTAAAAAGTTTTTTATAAGTGTTCCCGCGCCTGAGTCATAATTTTTGCAAGCCCATGGTCAAGAGGTTAGGACGCCAACCGTCCGCTCTGAAGGAGCGAGTTCTATTTCGCTCAGAGAGATTTCTTTTTTGTATAAATCAAAATTGATGAAAATTTTTGCATATGGGTAGTTTTATGCAAGGAACACAATGGTGCAAAAAATACTCCGAGTGGATTCGAACCCGTCCCTTCAGTGTGGGCGTCTGGCGTCCTGCCCATTAATCTATGTGCTTGCAAAAATCTAAGAAGCACTTTCTCGAAAAGTCGAAGATGGGCCCAAGTATCAGGCGACAAAGTTTGAAGGTTCTCGCCCGATCCCAATTAGTATTATTTTTTAATATGCATATTAATTTTTCAACATTACCAGGATCAAGTTTTTTTGAATCACTTTTAAGCCTTGTTGGAAGTTGTTATCAGAAATTTTTTAGGATAATTTTTTTTCCTTAGTCACCCCACCCCTCATTAATCTCGTATAAATTTTTTGGAAAAATTCGAAAATCTCATCCGGACACTTCCGTAGGGTTCCTTGTTAGATGGGGGTACCAAATACAAACATTACCACTGATATGGTTTCTAACCATTCAATATTTATACCATTGCTGGAGTTGCCAGATATTGAAGCATTTTTCAACAATCCATCACCCCCTTTTAAAATCTAAAATTTTTGTAAAATATTTTTATTACAGAGTGGGCCAAAAAAGTGGCTTTTTGATTTTTTGGAACCTGGAAATTTATTTTTCTAAAAATGAGCCATCTAGGAGTAATTTTATGCGGGGAATCGATTGAGCGCATTTCCGGTGCATAAAAACGCTTCACTGACCCTGATTCAGGGAAAAATGATTTTGAAGCAAAAATGGTTATTTTTGCTTTTCGCGTTTTTTATTTGGAAATCACTTGCACACGCATAGTTTACCAATAGGGGGGGGGAGGGGGATACACCGGACCCTCAGGATGGATGGATGAATGGTCTTTCAGGGGGGGGGGGGTACATGATAAAATTTTCAAAAATTTATATGATAAATGAATTGGAAGGGAGGAGGGTACACAAACTCTCAGGATGGATGGATGAATGACTATAAAGGCGGAAGGTCCGAGAATGAGTGGTGAGGGGGGGGGAGGTACTGTACCCTCCCCCTTGGTTACCTATGTGCACACTTTTTCGAAGCATAAAAACGATTACTTGATATAGAAAATGACAATTTTCACTTTTTTTTAAAAAATAGCCAGTTTCGCTTCAAAACCAAATTTTTCCTGAATCAGGCTCAGGGAAGAGTTTTCACGCGCAAATCGATTCTCCGCATAAAATTACCCCTAGAGGGCTCATTTAAAAAAAATTTTCGGGTCTCAAAAAATGAAAAAAGCTATCTTGTTTTGCTCATCCTGTACATAAAATTGTACCTGATTTGCGATATTATTTGTGATAAAATTTTTGTACAAAAGTTGAGTAGCGTTGCCTATTAGAGATGATAAAGATTTTGGATTATCAGACTAAAATTAAAAATCTGTAAAAATTCAAAAAAATATACCTGTTGATTTTGTGCATAAATTTGTCTGAACACATCCTTGTAGACTAAATTTTTTAATTAAACTTTCCTTTTTCCTCTGTTCAAAGGGGTCATCCAGATATTACGTAATCATGTTGGGGGGGGGGAGGGGGGTCGGCCCTCCTTTAAAAATTAATTACGTTAGTGCATTTTTGATGATGATGTTGGAGGGGTAAACCACCAAAAAGTTGATTACGTAATATCTGGATGACCCCCCAACTTCAAAGTCCCTCCTGCCAATGAAATTTTTTTGGCATCCAAATTAATTTATTTGCATAAGTTTTGAAAACTTTATGGAAGTCCCTAGTTTTAACCCCTTATTTGAGTCAAGGGAAAAATCGAGTTTTAAATTTTCACCATATCATTTAATTTTTGTTTTCAGGAATTTTCGATCGTGGGGGAGCTAGAACCTGAAATGGTTTGATTTTGAGTATTGAGTCTTACTCCTACGAGAGGGTATACCCCAAAAATTTGTATTCCTTGAATCAGGGTAAGGAAGACATGCCGAATCATGAAGGAAGCATCTTCATGCCTCGGCTTGAAAATCCTTTTCAAAATACCTTGAAGGTACAAAATACCCAGTAAAACCACTTTGAATCTCATCACTGCTCAAGCTTATTCTACCCCTACTTTCACTTTTCGAGGCAAAATTTCCAATACTGATACAAAACATTTCCTCTCACCTCATTTTATATAAATCTTTGATAGTGGTCAACGAAGAATTTTTTCCCAGCTGGTCACATCTATTCATAGAAAAGGTTATTTCGTATAGCAGACGAGGTTGTACTATTGTCCGAAGAGATAGACATTGTTTCTTTTTAAGAAAATTTTTATATGAAAAAACATTTATTTGTGTGACAATTAATTTGCATAAATCGTATAGTTATTTCGGAAAAAGGAAACAATTTATTTGATTTCTACGATTTTTGAGCGAAAAATATAGCCTAAACAAAAGATAAATTACAGGGTGGGCTTAAAGTTCCCGATCGTTGTGTTGGCGAGCAACAGCCACCAAATTCTTTTTCAGTTGATATAGTTTATATTAAGATGGCAAACATGATTTGTGTCATATTTGTCAGACCAAATGGACAAATAATTGACTCAGGCGACAAAGGTAACAGTCATGCTTGTTACTTGAGTGTAATCTAATTTTGAAAAATCCCGCAAAAACTCTAAAAAGTACGGTTTTTAGCAATTCTATAAAAATTCCTCTCCTGATAATCAGCTAGAGTAATATGTAGTGTAGCAACAAAGTTTTGTAGTGTAGCCACAAAGTGTTTAATTTCATCTTTAGATAAACTGCTTAAAAATTTTAATTTTTAAGCAGTTTATCTAAAGATGAATTTAAAAATCTTTCAAAAAAACTCAAGCTCTTTATTTATAAAAAAAGTATACGCAGTATACATATAACTAAATCTTTAACCCTAATCCGGCAACCTGGGGTCCAACAGACCCCAAAGAAAAAAGTACCGTTTTTCAAATCGTTATATCTCGACAAATATAAAAGTTTGAGAAAAAGTTTATACCACATTTTGAAGCTCTAAAGTAGAGCTAAATAATACAGCACATTTTATTTGAATCAGCTATTTTATGAGATTCTTAGAGGTCTTTTAAAACATGCTATTTTTGCAACAAAATAACGTTGCCGGATTAGGGTTAAAAAATATAACTAAAAAAAGTATACACATAACACATATAATATACACATAACAACTAATAATGATTTAAGCCCTTTTTGGATCACTATTGTATTTCAAGAAGCCTTCACCCGTTTTCTTGCCCAGCTTTCCTTCGGACACCAGCCTATCCATCATTGCGCATGGTGCAAACTTGTCATCTTCTGGGTATCTTTGATGCCATCCATCGACGATGAATTTCATTGTGTCCAAACCAATATAGTCCAAAAGTTCGAATGGACCCATGGGATAGCCGGTGCCAAGTTTCGTGGCAGTGTCAATATCACTGATTTCAGCATCTCCACGTTCTACCATTTTCATTGCGTCCAAGAGGTATGGGATGAGAAGTCTGTTGACGATGAAGCCGGGGGTGTCCTGAAATAGTTTTCGTTTCAATAAAAGTTATTTTTGAATTTGTTACCTTGCATCGGACTGGAGTCTTGCCTAATCTTTGGCAAAATGAGAATAGAGCGTTATAGACTTCATCTGAGGTTTCATCACCCCGCACTAATTCCACCAACTTCATTGCTGGAACTGGGTTGAAAAAGTGCAACCCGGCAAAGTTGTCCTGTCTGCCCAACTTAGAAGAAATATCTTTTAATTGGAAGGATGAGGTATTTGTGGCGAAAATGCACTTTTCTGAGACAACTTGTTCTATGTCTGAGAAGAGCTTTTGTTTCACTTTGAGGTTTTCCACGATAGCTTCAATGACGAGATCGGACTCTGAGAAATTGACATCGGTTAATTCTGTGGCAAATTCGAGATTGGAAAGAGCAGCTTCGACGTATTGGGATTGAGTCTGAAAATTTGGATTGGTTTAGGAAAAGGTTGAGGCTTTCTTACCTCAGCACTATCTGCAAACTTCCTCTTTGCTGATCTGGCTAAGCCGGTTGAAATTTTGGTTTTGGTTGCAACGCATTTTTCTTGTGTTCTGCCAACGACTGTCACATTCACACCGGATTCAATAGCCACCTGAATTTTGGAATTATTTTTAAAAAAATTTTAGGTGAAATTTTAAATTTTCTTAACCAAGAAATCGAATTTTTTAAAAGAAAATCTACCTACCTGCGCAATTCCGCTACCCATCAAACCAGTACCCACAATAACAACGTTTTGAATTTTCAACGACTCATTAACCATTATGTCTGGATCAATAAATATTCAGCTCACAAAATAATATACTTAGTAGTAATAAAAGCACTAGAAGAGAAGCTGGAAAAAGAACTGCTTGCCTCAAAGGTCAACTCTCGACTATTATATACACATCCGAGAACAGAAAAGAAAAAACTGTTATCAGTATGACCAGCTGAATCTTCGAAACGACACTTACTTCACATGGCCAGAATACAATCTCTCAACTCCGAACTTGAACTTTTTAAGAAAAAGTTTGAAAATTTTCGTAAGAAAAATTATGTTTCTTACCTGAGTGTTCTCTCTCCAACGCTGAGTCTCTAGTTACGTCACAGCTCCTTTACATCCTGTACAAAAAAATTTCAAAAAAGATTACCTTTTTGATTATAAAAGGCTTTTCACGTGAATAAATCAAAGACGTTTTTTCTGATACTTTTTTACCATCACTGGAGCAAAAGTCAAATGAAGTATCTAATCAAAATGAAAGCATCAAATCAATAGAAGTTTCAAGTACACTACAACTTACAAAAATTTTTATGTAATTTTTGTTGGAGTTTGTTTTAATATTTTTATTTGATAAATAACAAATTACGGCCTCCAGGGATCGAACCCAGTCCCCCATTCAAGATGGCTTTTCAGCTCTACCGACTGCACTATAAAATCTTGAGTGGCGTACTGTTAGATTTTTTCATATAGCTACAAGATCCCACAAACAATCACTTTGTCAAAAATATAAGGGAGACTCTTTGTTTAACTTTTTCGGCCTTTGTGGGGGAGGGGCATAGACGTACCCGGGAAGGGTGAGAGACTTTTGCGCACCGAACTTTATAAAATTTCTGCCTACAAACAAGTTCACACTGTTGTAAGAAAATCGGTGTAAAAGTTAGTTCATGCTTTATTGTGTAAATGCGCAAATGTCAATGCACAAATGTCGGTGCGCAAAAGTCTCTCACCTCCGGGAGGGGGCTATAGCCCCGTCTGTCCGTAAAGAAAAAAATGCAATTTTTGAGGAAATTTTGATACCTAGTTCCCTCTTCGTGGATTATTCCCTTGATTTTTCATGCTATGATATAAAAATAAATATTTTTATCAGAGGGAACTTCTTCGATTTATTCACATGAAATTAATCAGAAAGTGTCAAATAAAAAATGTGCTTTGAAATGTTTTGTACAGAAAACAAGCAAAGAACAAGAATTTGATCGTATTGTTTTATAAAAGATTTGTGTCATTTTCTTTCAATTATACTTGACGCAATTGTATTCTTACAATAAGATTCACTAGTACTCCCCCCACATACTTGTATCCTGACCACACATTATCTCCCCCCCCCCCCTCTGGGCACGCCTATGTCCCATGTCTATTGATTCGATGAACAATAAACTATCGACCTCTATGAATCGAATCCTTCTCGTTTAAGATAACAGCTCTATCGACTGAACTAGCAAGGCTTGCTTTGCTAACACTTTTTCCAAATTATTTCAGCTGTGTGAGACGATAGTATTCAGATGCTTCAGTGGTGGTAACAAAGTACAGTAGAAACGTCTTCGATTTATTCACGTGAAAAGCCTTTTTATAATTAGAAAGGTTACCTTTTTGGAAATTTTTTGTACAGGATGTAAGGGAGCAGTGACGTAGCTAGGATTCAGCTTTGGGGAGGGGACACTCAGATGAAAAACATAATTTTTCTTATAAAACTTTTCAAATTTTTTCTTAAAAAGTTCAAGTTTGGGATTGAGAGATTCTATTCTGGCCATGTGAATTAAGTGTCGTTTTGAAGATTCAGCTGGTCATACTGATAACATTTTTTTCTTTTTTGTTCTCGGATGTGTATATAAGAGTCGAGGATTGACCTTTGAGGCAAGCAGTTCTTTTTCCAGCTTCTTTTCTAGCGCTTTTATTTACTACTAACTATATTACTTCTTGAGCTGAATATTTATTAATAATGGTCAACGAGTCGTTGAAAATTCAAAATGTTGTTATTGTGGGTACTGGTTTGATGGGCAGTGGAATTGCGCAGGTAGATAGATTTTTTTAAATTTGATTTTTGCCAAAAATTCAACTTTTTAAACTTAAAAATTTTTAAAAATTTAAAAATTCACTTAAAATCTACTTTTAAAAAATAATTCCAAAATTTAGGTGGCTATTGAATCTGGTGTGAATGTGATAGTGGTTGGCAGAACACAAGAAAAATGCATTGCAACCAAAACAAAAATTTCAACCGGCCTAGCCAGATCAGCAAAGAGAAAGTTTGCAGATAGTACGGAGGTAAGAAACCCTCAACCTTTTCTTAAACCAATCCAAATTTTCAGACTCAATCCCAATACGTCGAAGCCGCTCTTTCCAATTTCAGATTTGCCACAGAATTAGCCGATGTCAATTTCTCAGAATCTGATCTCGTCATTGAAGCCATCGTGGAAAACCTCAAAGTGAAACAAAAGCTCTTCTCAGACATAGAACAAGTTGTCTCAAAAAAATGCATCTTTGCCACAAATACCTCATCCTTCCAATTAAAAGATATTTCTTCCAAGTTGGGCAGACAGGACAACTTCGCCGGATTGCACTTTTTCAATCCAGTTCCAGCGATGAAGTTAGTGGAATTAGTGCGGGGTGATGAAACCTCAGATGAAGTCTATAACGCTCTATTCTCATTCTGTCAAAGATTAGGCAAGACTCCAGTCCGATGCAAGGTAACAAATTCAAA
>JAQGBS010000049.1:0-33934 GCA_034698545.1 Acrobeloides obliquus | reverse complement strand
TGTGTTATTTAGAGCCTAAATAATCGTTCCTATAACTCAGATTTTTGACTACAAGTTTTTCAATTCCGGTCTGATGTAATAATGGCACCATACCTAGATGCCCATGCATGGGCATCTAGGTATGGTGCCATTATTATTCATTTTTGATGAACTTTCGGCCAACTGGACTATTTGAGTAAAGATCCTAATAATAGTGAGTGTTCCATGTTAATGCTCATTTTATACTTTATGATAAAAACAAAAAGCAATCTTACCATTCCAAAAAACAGTGTATTTGTATTATAAAACAAATCAAGGAAACAATTCAGAAGTAGAACTTTGCTATATGGTTTTAATTCCTTATTGGTCTTTGTCTTGATCAAAAATATTAGAACCAATGTTAAAATATAGCCCAAAATGGCAGCCAAAATATCATTATAATAATTTAGAGTTCTAAGATTCATTTAAAGTTCAAAATAATGGTTTAAAAATTTGCGCTCTACGTGTAACCATGATCACACCAGCTGACATAGAATATAGTTTCAAAAATCTCTTTGAAAAAGTTTGTACTTTTGAATAAATTTGTAGTCTTTAATAAACTTATAAACTTTAAATGCTTTGAAGCATTTTATAATTCTTCTTTACGTCAGCTATTTTAACAAGTCGATAAAATAGTTGACGTAAAGAAAAGTGCTTAAAAAACTGTGAGAATTTGCATTGCCTTATGAAAAACTTTGCCTCTTTTCATCATGCTAAAAATTGTATAAAAGAGCTGAGCTTTTCTGATTTTGAATAAAAGTTTTATATTTATTGCATCTGGGGCTTTCCCAAACAGTTAGTTTGGTAACGCTTACAACAGTTCAAGTGTGAACTGTTATATTCTCCCTCCCTTTCTCCTCTCCCCTTTCTCTTTTCCCTTCTTCTTTTCTCCTCGCCATCTCTTTTCCTCTCTCCTCTCCCCTTCTCTTCCCTCTTATCCTTTCTCTTTTCTCCTTTGCCCTTCTTTTTTTCCTTTCTCTCAGTTCCAAGTGATTTGCTTCTTCTTGCGTCTCGAAGGATTGCCTGCGGCGCTCGACCTTGCGAAAAATTTTTTGGCCCCTAGGTTTATTATACCACCCCTTCTCCGTTAGAGGTACAGCGTGAGGTCTAAATTGAAAAATTCTTTTTTTGAAAAAAATACTTAGGACAAAATTTTGAGTAGATTCCCCTCCCCCTAAAAAAGCTAGTGCAGGAAAAAATTAGCCCAAGATGACACATATATTTGCCCTTTAAAGAGTATAATAATGAAGTCAAATTTTTGCATATTAGATTGTTGGCTAAAAGCTTTTAAATTTCAAATTCCATGAAGTCTGTCATCTATTCGACTATCATCAAGTCTGTCATCTTCTCAATCGTATTCAACATAAACTCTTACCCACTACTGAAAAAAATTCATCAAAATGAGCGAAAAATGACTACTTTTGATGTATTTTTTGGGTCGACTTTGCTTATGAAACAAATATTTTACTGTAAGGGGTTAAAAAAATCGAATTTTAAAATTTTTCCAGTTGATTTTTTGTATCCAGTGGATGTTTTTGATATGGGGAACTCTAATATGAAGGAGTATTTTGTTTTCGATCACGGGTGGAAGTTCCGCTTTTTTCGTTATGGAACTCGTTTTAACTCCGTTGTGAAAATTCCGTTGTTGAAGTTCCTAGAGCCATTTTTAAGGGATCAATGCAGATGGCAAATTTATTGGAACCAACCGCATAGTTCACTAACGGTTTCTGACGGCCATGACCTTGTGAGTGTATGGTCACTGGTCTGATGAAGGTCGCGTCCTGAAACCTAGGGTTCACGATTCATATAAATGAGATTGAAATTTGTTGAAACAACTTTTGTCAAGTAAAGATTTTTACGAAAATTTTTGTCAAATCAAGTTGTAAAAAATGCTGTCATGCAGGCTCTATTCACGATCATAACAATATTATACAATTTAACGAAGCTTTAAAAATAAGACCATATTTTCAAGAAGATACAGTTAAGACGAAAACTCGATTGAGTCTTGCTCTTAAAATGTTCCACTGTAAGTATTGTTTTACGGCTTTTCTGAAAGGCACAACAAATAATATAGTGCATAATGGATTAAGTACAGCATTCCAAGTAAGACACATAAAACAAGGTGTTGTAATCCCTGGCATATCGATACGCAATAATATTATAGCTATCACAAATAGGCATGGTATTATAGCAACACATATAGGGCAAGCTGCCTACAAATTGTTGGAGCTAGTTCACTTATTAGGCCGCACTTATCGAGGCCCAAACGTTCAAAAACTTCGGTGAGCAAAATGAAGGGCTCTTCAACCTATAGTCACAAGTTGCGACTTTCTTTCCGTGCAATCCATAAAGGCTTTCATGATTTTTTATCCCAACGGTCTTATTTAGGGTCACAAGGGGTGTGAAGCCCATGTCCCGGAGAAATTCCCTCTCTTGAGCACCCTGGATCACGCGAAATGATGGGCTATCAAATTTTTCATGGTTTTCATGCAAAAATAACGATACCGATGCGTTTTTCAACTAAAAAACCCTAATACAATGTTTTTTGGTCGATTTTAAAAGAAATTTTTTTGAACTTTCGGGCCTCGATAAGTGCGACTCAATAAGCTCCAAATTGATCAGCATATCGAACACAAAAATTACTATATCTATTGATAGTTCAGAACTTTTTAGTGAACGAACTATGTGAATTTATTGTCATACTTGAGCTATTAATGCAATAGTCAATTGCTTTTGCATAGCTTGGGTTTTAGCAGACATCAAATCTTTGGTCTCATGAAATTTAGCCCTTATTTTACGGCTAAGCCACAGAATTATCGAAAAACTAATAAGAAACATGATCAAAACAAAACCAATTGCAGAGATAGTAGAAATATTTTCCTATAACTCAGATGAATAAAAACAAACATATTAAAAAACATGCCAATTGAGCAAATTTAAATTGTGGTATTGTACCATCCTCGTTTTTCCAAAAATTATCAATCAAATAACTATGGTTTCGCATAGAAATTTCGTCAGTATATGAAGCTATACAATAAAGAGTTGTAAATACGCTCGCTAAAATTGCCATTAAGACGTAAAGTAGGAATATTATTGATCCACTCAAAGTGATAAATCTAAAAATGCACCATTCCAAATTAAATAAGACATTCTTACCTGCAAAACATCATATATCGAAAAAAGAATGGTATAGACACTGAGAAGATACAAAACACAAGAATATAGACAAATGTTGCATTACAAATATGATGCCATGATTTTTGACAAACTGTTATTAGGCTATCATTTATTATTAATACTACATCATCTTGCATATCTATTTTCTAAATATGATCTTTAAAAATAGAATAAAATGATCTCTTTTGGATGTATAAATTAGTACTAATATAAACTTACAAGGAATGCTCAACATAGGAAACGTGGATCTTGATAAGAGGCCTAGTGGGTTTGAAATTACTCGGCCTGATAACAATTATGGCATGCGTTTCGGATCCGAACCAAAAGAAAAAATTTTGGCTTAAATCTTCCGCAAAAATTTTTTGCTAGAGAAGGGAGTCAAATCACGCTATATAGTGGTGACCGGCCGATAGCTTCTACTTCTGAATTGTTACCACAGAGCACCACAAAGGCTTATAGTCCATTTCAGCCGCTAATGGAAAAAAGGTCCGACGAGATGATCAAGTGGTCTCTCGCTTTGCACTCCAAAGGGCGAGGATTCGATCCCGAAAGTCGAAATCAGAAATATCATAATTCAAGATTTCATCATACAAACTACAAAAAATCCCGGTTTTTTGTAGTTTGTATGATGAAATCTTGAATTATGATATTTCTGATTTCGACCTTTTGGATCAAACCCTAGCCCTTCGGAGTGCAATGCGAGAGCTTTACCACTTGGCCATCTCGTCCGGACTTTTTCCCCATTGGCGGCGGAAATGGACTATAATTTAGATTCGAAGTTACAAAGGAAAAATATAACAATGAACAAAGAAAAATTTTTCTTTTGGTTCGGATTCGAAACATATACCATAATTGTTTTCAGGCCAAGTACTTTCAAACCCACTTTCCTATGTTGAGCATTCCATGTTAGTTCAATGCTCTTTTATATTCTATGATAATAACAAAAGCAATCTTACCAGTCCAAAAAACAGTGTATTTGTATTATATAACAAATCAAGGAAACAATTCAGAAGTAGAACTTTGCTATATGGTTTTAATTCCTTATTGGTCTTTGTCTTGATCAAAAATATTAGAACCAATGTTAAAATATAGCCCAAGATGGCAGCCAAAATATCATTATAATAATTTAGAGTTCTAAGATTCATTTAATATTAAAAAAACGGTGTAAAAATTGCGCTCTATATGTAACAATGATCACACCAGCTGACATAGAACGTCAGCTACAAAAATCTCTTTTGCATGAATAAATTTTTACTCTTAATCAACTTTAAATGTTTTGAAGCGTTTTATCTTTCTTAGAACGAATAAAAACAAGTAGATAAAATAGCTAACGTAAAGAAAAATGTTAGGCGTTAAAGATGGTGTTAATGCATTTGCATTTTGCGGGATTTTTGGGTGGTTTTGGGCAGGAAGGTTCCGGATTCTGATCCAAGGTTTCGGATCCGGATTAGGGTACGAATATTTTTTTAAATCAATTAATTTGATATTTTTTCTTCATCTATTATATTTATAACTAACAGAGCATTCGCTTTTGGTGCTTTCTCGGACCAGCGATCGACAATATAACCATATTTTTCTACTGTTTCGTTTTATCTTTTAGATACCAAGTATTTTCTCGAAAATTTATAGCTTTTATCAGGGGAATTTTTTTATAGGGGACAAGAGTTCAGGGACACTTGATAAAAAAATTTGGGAAATAAGTGACGCACAAAACTTGCAAAAAAGTCGCGACAAAACAAATCGTTCTTCAACCGGTTCGACTTTGTTAAATGCAAAACTTATGGTTCATTTTAATCAGCACATTTAATTTTTTTTGATAACATACATAAAAATTCATATAAGATAGGCCTAACATTTAAAAAATCATTAGCTTTTTATTGTCTTAACTTGAATTAACAATAGCTGTCAATTGTCAAATAAAAGGCTCATAATAAAAGGAGTTACAATCCCTGGTATATCGATACGCAATAATATTATAGCTATCAAAAATAGGCATGGTATTATAGCAACACATATAGGGCATGCTGCCTACAAATTGTTCAGTATATCGAACACAAAAATGACTATATCCATTGATAGTTCAGAAATTTTTAGTGAACGAACAATGTGAATTTATTGTCATACTTGAGCTATTAATACAATAGTCAATTGCTTTTGCATAGCTTGAGTTTTAGCAGACATCAAATTTTTGGTGCTATGATATTTAGCCCATATTTTTATGCTAAGCCACAGAATTATCGAAAAACTAATTGCAAACATGATCAAAATATAGCCAACTGCAAAGATAATAACAATATTTGCCTATAACTAAGATTAATAAAAACAAACATATTAAAAAACATGCCATTTTAGCAAATTCAAATTGTGGTATTGTACCGTCCTCGTTTTTCCAAAAGTTATTAATCAAATAACTATGGTTTAGCATAGAAATATAGTCAGTATGTGAAGCTATACAATAAAGAATTGTAGGTACGCTTGCTAGAATTCCCATTAAAGCGTAAAGTAGGAATATTATTGATCCACTCAAAGTGATAAATCTAAAAATGAACCATTCCAAAAATTAAATAAGACACTCTTACCGGCAAAACATCATATATCGAAAAAAGAATGGTATAGACACTGAGAAGAGACAAAAAATATAGATATAGACAAATGTCGTATTACAAATATGAAGCCATGAGTTTTGGCAAATTGGTATGAGGCTATCATTTATCACTAATAGTAGTCCATCTTTTACATCTACTTTCTAAATTTGATCTTTAAAAACAGAAAAAAATGAACTCTTTTGGATGTATAAATTAGTTCCGTCAAACCTCGATATAGTGACACCCCTAGGGAGAGGGGGTCGTTAAATCGAATTTAAGGGGGTGTCGTTAAATCGAGTTTTTTAAAGAAATACAATCGCCGCTAAAAAACATAAAGGGGACTGAGACCTTTTTCCGATTTTTGGTAAAAATTGAGAAAAAAATCATCTTGGGGGAACAAGGTGATTTTTTCCGCGCATAGTATCTCTGAAATTCGCATAATTATGCAAAAAGTCAGGGCACAAAAGTAAAAGTGTAAAGTTAAGAATGCAAAGTAAAAAGTGTTTAGTTACCCTCTGAAAGATTACTAATATAAACTTAGTTCAGTGCTCTTTTATACTCTATGATAATAACAAAAACAATCTTACCACTCCAAAAATGAGTGTATTTGTATTATATAACAAATCAAGGAAACAATTCAGTAGTAGAACTTTGCTATATGGTTTTAATTCCTGATTGGTCTTTGTCTTGATCAAAAATATTAAAACCAATGTTGAAATATAGCCCAAGATGGCAGCCAAAAAATCATTATAATAATTTAGAGTTCTAAGATTCATTTAATGTTTAAAGCAATGGTGTAAAAATTGCGCTCTATATGTAACAAAGATCACACCAACTGACATAGAACGTCAGCTATAAAAATCTCTTTTGGATGAATAAATTTTTTTTTCTTAATCAACTTTAAATGCTTTGAAGCGTTGTATCATTATTAGAACGAATAACAACAAGTTGATAGTTGACGTAAAGAAAAGTGTTAGGTGTTTAAGATGGTGTTAATGCATTGCATTTTTGGGGATTTTTTGTGGTTTTGGGCAATGAAGGTTCCTGATCAAGGTTTCGGATCAGGATCCGGATATTTTTTTTATATCCGGAGATTTTTTATATTATGTGTCCATTACTGTTTTTAAACAAAGTTTTTTCATCAGATCTGGAACCGGTTCTGGATCCTTCTCCTCCCTCTCTCTATCTCCTTCTCCCTCTCTTCTTCTTTCTCCCTTCTACTCTCCCTTTCTCTTTTCCTTCTCCTTTTCTCTTCTTCTTTCCCCTTCTTTTGTTTCTTTTCTCCCTTCTCTTTTTCATTCTCCTTTCTCGCTTCTCCTTTTATCCTTTTATCCTTTCTCTTTTCCATTCTCTTTCCTCTCTTTTCCTTTACCCCTTCTCCACTTCTTTCTCTTTTCTCTTATCCTTTCTATTTTCTCCCTTCCCTTCTCTTTTTTCCTCGCGTTTCGAGCTTTAAAAAGACCATCTTTGGCGAATTTTTTAAATATATGAGTAAATTATTGATCACCTTGTACATGAAACCAATACATTTTTTGTTGAGTAAATTTTAGTTTTTAAAAAATTCATCTTGTTGCCTTTTTCAAACACATCTATAATTAAACATTCGTGATTTTTTGTGCAATATTAAAATAAAAATTATTTTTTATATTTATAGCTAAATGGTCAATCACTTCCAACTTTTCTATCAAAAATGTGCAAATATAATTTCCTTTCTACGAATTCTAGCTTAAATAGATTACCATTGAGATCATGCGCTTGTTGACAATAAACATCGTATTTGCTTTTTAATCACCCATACGTTTGGTAGCTTTTTTTATATAAACGACATTTAGTTACCCTCTGAAGGATTAAAAATGCGAGATGCTAATGGATCAGGAAACGTTTATTTTGACGATTTATTTGCTCACGGAATCCCCACCGGGAGTTTTGTATTTTATTGTGCTAACTTTATTATTGTAGCTCATTTAACAGTGTTTTTTGGACGTGACAACAACTAAGGAGCACCCTTATGACTTTGAAATTTGCATATTCGTATTCTCCATAGCAGAGAACCCCAGAACCTGGCGTTGTAACAATCCGCCGTGTTATAGTTAATACATTTTTTGTTTTTTTTTTGGTAAAAATATGACTTGATTTTATTTAAATTAATAAACCATGCAAAAGTTATTATCAAAAAACACCTAAAATGGGTGTAGGAACCCCCAAAAACAAAACAAACATACGCATTCTCAGGGGGATGCGTTAAATAAAAGAAGTAGCCAATAAATTAAGGGTAATAAAATCAAAATTTTCTTGTTAATACATAGGCAATTTTAAAATTAATGATGTTTGCCAACACAACAAGTGTTTCCCAGTGGACAATTTGGGTAATAGAAGACAGCATTGCAATGGCTATTTTTATAAGCATCAGAATCAGTATCAGTAAGTAATACATATGGATTTCTTTCTTAAAAATTTTTATGATCAACAAAATCGAAATATTTATAATATATTTCCCGAAAATAAGGGGCCATTTAGAAATTACATCACATTTTTTTCGATTTTTTTACCTCTCCTATTACTGCTCTTCATCACTTTTTTTAACAATCTTGCGGTATCCTTCCCCCCAGGGTGGCGTAATTTCTGGACGTAAAAGAAAAAAACAATTTTTGAAATAGAACACCCCCGATTCATTTTTATCCAAAAAATTCAAAAAAAAAATCAGATGTGGAACAATTCTTCGAGGTGGGATTCGAACTCGACCCTCTGATTTACATAATGAGTAAATCCATTGCGCTACAAATGTCCGATTTTTTTGCCATTTGATCGGAAAAGGGAGATGTAGTATAGACATGATGTAGTCTAGGGATGGCCAGGGGACATCAATGGACAAAAATGGGGACAAGGACAACGATGACAAAGATGTCCCCTCTTAACCATTGATCGATCCATTGTCCCCGGCACTCTTATCATGAGTGCCGGGGACAATGGATCGATCAATGGTGGCACGCTCTAAATTTATTTATAAAAAACATTAAAAAATCTTTCTTACTCGCTCTTCCATTTTGGATGACTTTTTCACCCTAAAAATCTACTTTTTTAATAAAAAAATGTGAAAACATACCGTATTATCGCATTTATTGAATAATTTTCTAAACCAAGAACATCCTTGGGGCTCTATAAACAATCTATATCATAGTTGAATAGGGGGGGGGGGGTCGTAAACCTCCTCTTGCGGGGGTCTAAAGGAAACTTTTGCCTTTCGGCCCCTCTATTTTTTGGGGTCCTCGCGGCGCCGGGGTCGTAATTACGACCCCCTATTCAACTATGATCTATATTATAGACAGTTTACATATTATTTGATCAAGTGGGTGTGGGGCAGGAGCGGATCTTCCAATCTGGAAGTTAAGCAACGTTGGAACGGGCGGGTTCGACTCCGGTGGGTGAATTTTGATGCTAGAGTCATGAAATTTTTTGCACTTTTTTATTTTTGAAGAATTTTTGCGAAAAATTTAACCTCTTTGAGCTTCGGCTAATATTGTAACGATTCTCACAGTGTTCTCATTTCTTAAAATACTTCTGAAATCCCTTTTGTCACGTTCATTTCTGCATTGTTCTCCGATACATTCAGTACTTCCAGAAACTGTTCCGATACCTAAACGGATTTTTGTTGTTGAAAAAATGTATTTTAAAATTACTTGTATCCCGTTTAGCTAGGATTTTGTCGGCTTCTTCGAAAAGTTCTTCCACACTTCGCTCTAAAATATCAAATAAGACCATTTAAAGACGTAACGAAAAAGTTCAACCCTATAGGTAGAGGCGCTCGCAAGGGCGGCGGATGCAAACTACCCCAGCAAAATTTTTGCTGGGGTCGTCCCTAACTTAGGGACTATCATAACATAAATGACGTTGGGATACTGGTTCTACCTCTGCATGGGTTCTACCTCCGCATGCTCATGCAGGCTCCCTAGATTCAGGGACCCTCAAAGTCCGGGGATGGAACAAATCGATGATTGAAAAAACATAATGATCTCCTTATCATATTCAAAATTGATATTATTATGGCGTCTTCTTTGCAATATCTTCGCGAAAACAAGGTAAAGCAAGTGTTTTTACGCTTCGGGAGTGCGCGCAATCGATTCCTCACATGATTTTACCCTTATATAGGTTGACTCTCAAATAGTTCTTTAACAAATTTACTATGATCTACAAGGCAATAGTCTCCAATACACTCAGGGTTGTCTGGTATTGGCATGCCGAAATTTTGGCTAAATTGTGCCACCAAAATAACAAAGGCAAAATGGAAGAGCATTTTTAAAATTATAGGAATAAAAAAAGCTTGGAAACTTCTAATAACCCTTAACAGGCTGAAAAGTAGCAATACTTGTTTTATTGAAATTTGGCTTGGCTTATATGTAAATTTCCAGAAAGGAAAAATTGGTAAAATTACTCGAGATGTGTTGATTTTTGTCATCCTATGTGTCGCAAATTTATTTTTAAAATTAATTTCCCGCTCGTTGACTTTTGTTGACTCTTCTGATATGATAAATGATTCGATTTTACTCAATTTCATTGGTTGATCCTCACCAGCGCAAGATTTTCTCTTTTCCTTTTAAAATTCGAATAATGGTAGATCTAGGGATTCCCCAATTCTTAGCCAAACCACGTGTTTTTTTGGCTCTAAAAAATCGAAAATAAATTCTCTTTCAGTAATTTTTTCTTAAAAAAATTCTATGACGGTGGCTATCGAATGAACCCTTGCGCGACTGAAATGGATTTAAATTCGATTTTTGGCGAATTTTTTAAATACGTGAGTAAATTATTGATCACCCTGTACATGAAACGAATACATTTTTTGTTGAGTAAATTTTAGTTTTTAAAAAATTCAACTTGTTGCCTCCAAACACGCAATTAATTAAACATTCGTGATTTTTGGTGCAAAAATTATTTTATATATTTATAGCTAAATGACAATTACTTCTAACTTTTCTATCAAAGAATGTGCAAATCTAATTTCCTTTCTACGAATTCTAGCTTAAATAGATTACCATTGAGGTCATGCGCTTGTTTACATTAAACTTCGTATTCGCTTTTTAATCACCCATACGTTTGGTAGCTTTTCAATTACCCATACGTTCGGTAGCTTTTTTTATATAAAAGACGTTTAGTTACCCTCTGAAAGATTAAAAATGCGAGATGCTAATGGATCAGGAAACGTTTATTTTGACGATTTATTTGCTCACGGAATCCCCACCGGGAGTTTTGTATTTTATTGTGCTAACTTTATTATTGGATTTGTAAATTTGACAGTAGCACCGGTATTTTTCTATATGGCATGTTTGAAGCAGAGCTTTCATAGAAATCTTCGGTATGAACAATCCTTTCTCATAAACTCACTTCCTCCATCCCCCCCCCCATCTCCCACTTTCCCTCTTAGCCAGGAGGGTTCCCATGGGGGGGGGGGGGGGTGGGCGCCTAAGGAAATCAAAAAAATCATTAGGGCCCCCTTATGTTATATATTTTTTGAATTTTCGGACCCCATAGGGGCTTTGGCATTCTTGCCCCCATGGCTACGTCACTGCTTCCTCCCTTCCTCTTCATGCACACTGTTTTTTGATTTTTTTAGACTAGTAACAACAAATCTTTACTTGGCATTTTTCCTTACGGGTGTTGGTGATACCGTCTATTCGATTTTGGTGCTGTCTCGGACCAGCGATCGACAATATGACCAAATTTTTCTACTTTTTCGTTTTATTCAAGGAATGGGAACTGGCTTATGGAAAACAACTTTTCTCTCGATTATTTTGGAAAGAACGGCAGCTACAATTTATCGAAAAAATTATGAAACCAAGCCACATTTATTCTTAGGATTAACACTTTATTTTTTCGGGGTATGATTGATCGAGAAATTCTAGGAAAAAATATAGTAAAATTAAAACAAACCGCATGAAATATTTTAATTTCCTCGCTGATATAGTGAATTTTTAAATTGGACAGATTTTTGAACACCCTGTAGAAAAAATCTAGAAAAATTTATAGAAAATATATTTTACAAATTACCAAAAACTGATCAGATTCGAAAACACTAGAAAATCTAAAAAATCTTAAATCTTAAAAAATTTAAAAAAAACATTTTACAGCTTCTCGGTATTCTACTCGCAATTGGCTTTTATATTCGTAAGTGTCTTAAAAATAACAAAAAAAAATTAATATTTTAGTTTTGCTTCGTGAGTGGTTCCTTTTTGGCATCTATTTCTCATGCAATTTAGTGTGTTTGTCGTCAATTTTCGTGCTATTTTGGGTCAACAAAAAGATGAGAAAAATTAAATGGGATACTTCAATGCAGTTATCTTTTAGATACCAAGTATTTTCTCGAAAATTTTTGCTTTTATCAGGGAGATTTTTTATAAGAGGACAAAAGTTCAGTGACACTCCATAAAAATTTGGGAAATTAAATGGCGCACAAAACTTGCTAAAAAAGTCCCTCAAAAGGAACGGTTCGTGGCCTAGTGGATAAGAAGCTAGACTTCGTCTTTAGACGCGTCGGTTCAATTTCCACCTGGTCATAAACATTTTTGTTTCAGAAAAAAACAAAGAAAGAAACGATTTATTTTGTTCTTTGCCTTGACATGTATTAAGTTCAATGTCACAAACTACAAATGTTGCCTGATTTTCAATATGCACGGTTATTGTAACGATTTTGTTTCAGAAATTTTTTACGGAGTGTACCCGAATTTTTGCTTTTTTTCTTAAATTTTTGCCTCTGAGGTATCATAAAAGCCTACAATTTTAGATAACGGAAAATATTCGTTTCTTGAAAATTATGACACCTTTAATCACTTTGGGATGTGTTGTCGACCTTTTTGGATTTATTGGAGTTGCTGTCGAAGCTGCTATAAATTATGCGAATGAATTGCTTTATCCTTTTCTTATGATTGTAATTCTTTTTATTTCAAAAATGACATCTAAATCCAAATTTAGGCGATGAACACGTTTGGACCGATTTTTTATCTTCTTTATTTGAAACGAGATAAAAAGATGCGCATGAAAATTTCGAAATTTTTATATTGCCATTTTATAAAAATAGAACCAGCTAATATTGTTCAAATAAGAAACGTTATAGACGAGCCACTAATTGTACAAGATGATCCACAATTTCATTTCAAGCAATTGGCAGAATATTGGAAGTAGTGAGAGAAATTATTAAGTGTTCAATTTTAAAATAGTTTTTTATTATAACAAAAAGTACAAGTAACCCAGAAAAATTGTGATTTTACATAACTGAAGTGCAGTCTTTGTCAAATTTTTCGACAATTTTTATGCCATTTTAAATAAAATGTTACAAGCACGTAAAAATCAGCTTTCTGAAAAATCGGTCCGACTTGGGGTCCCTGTAAAAAATGCAGTCATGTAGGCTCTATACACGATCATAACAATATTATAAAATTTAACGAAGCTTTAAAAATAAAACCATATTTTCAAGAAGATACAGTTAAGACGAAAACTCGATTGAGTCTTGCTCTTAAAATTGTCCATTGTAAGCATTGTTTTACGGCTTTTCTGAAAGGTGTAACAAATAATATAGTGCTTAATGGATTAAGTACAGCATTCCAAGAAGGCTCATAAGACAAGGAGTTGCAATCCCTGGCATATCAATTCGCAATAATGCTATAGTTATCAAAAATAGACAT
This sequence comes from Acrobeloides obliquus, assembly GCA_034698545.1. Lineage (NCBI taxonomy): Eukaryota > Metazoa > Nematoda > Chromadorea > Rhabditida > Cephalobidae > Acrobeloides > Acrobeloides obliquus. The sequence goes on along the minus strand of JAQGBS010000049.1, from coordinate 20,484 downwards.
GGTATTATAGCAACACATATAGGGCAAGCTGCCTACAAATTGTTCAGTATATCGAACACAAAATGACTAGGTATATCCATTGATAGTTCACAACTTTTTAGTGAACGAACAATGTGAATTTATTCTCATACTTGAGCTATTAATGCAATAGTCAATTGCTTTTGCATAACTTGGGTTTTAGCAGACATCAAATGTTTGGTGTTATGATATTTAGCCCACATTTTACGGCTAAGCCACAGAATTATCGAAAAACTAATTGCAAACATGATCAAACAATAGCCAACTGCAGAGATAGTAAAAATATTTTCCTATAACTCAGATTAATAAAAACAAACATATTAAAAAACATGCCAATTGAGCAAATTCAAATTGTGGTATTGTACCGTCCTCGTTTTTCCAAAAGTTATTAATCAAATAACTATGGTTTAGCATAGAAATATCGTCAGTATATGAAGCTATAGAATAAAGAATTGTAAGTATGCATGCTAGAATTCCCATTAAAGCGTAAAATAGGAATATTATTGCTCCACTCAAAGTGATAGATCTAAAAATACACCATTCCAAAAATTAAATAAGACACTCTTACCGACAAAACATCATATATCGAAAAAAGAATTGTATAGACACTGAGAAGAGACAAAACATATAGATATAGAAAAATGTGACATTACAAATATGAAGCCATGAGTTTTGGCAAATTGGTATGAGGCTATCATTTATTATTAATATTACGCCATCTTTTACATCTGCTTTCTAAATTTGATCTTTAAAAACAGAATAAAATGAACTCTTTCGGATGTATAAATTAGTACTAATATAAACTTAATTCAGTGCTCTTTTATGCTCTATGATAATAACAAAAAGCAATCTTACCATTCCAAAAAACAGTGTATTTGTATTATATAACAAATCAAGGAAACAATTCAGAAGTAGAACTTTGCTATATGGTTTTAATTCCTTATTGGTCTTTGTCTTGATCAAAAATATTAGAACCAATGTTAAAATATAGCCCAAAATGGCAGCCAAAATATCATTATAATAATTTAGAGTTCTAAGATTCATTTAAAGTTCAAAACAATGGTTTAAAAATTTGCGCTCTACGTGTAACAATGATCACACCATCTGACATAGAGCTTCAAAAATCTCTTTTGGATGAATAAATTTTTACTCTTAATTAACTTTAAATGCTTTGAAGCGTAGTATCATTCTTAGAAAGAATAACAACAAATTGAAATTATAGTTGACGTAAAGAAAAATGTTAGGTGTTAAAGATGGTGTTAATGCAGGATAGATCCGGAACTGGATCCTTCACCTCTTCCCATCTTCTTCCGTCTCTCTTCTTCTCTCTCCCTTCTCTTTTTCTTCTCCTTTTCTCTTCTTCGTTCTTCTTCTTTCCGTTCCCCTTCTTTTGTTTCCTTTCTCCCTTCTCCTCTCCCTTCTCTTTTTTCCTTCTCCTTGCTCGCTTTCCTTTTCCCTTTCTCTTTTACATTCTCCTTTCTTTTCTAGGGGTGAAGTCGTTCCTCCTAGTGGTCCCCCTGGATACTCCCCTATCATTCGTTAGTTATGGAATGAGCTGAACGCGACAAGAAGACGACCGTACTATCTGCCTCCAAGCAACAACTACTCCGATTACTCGTTCTCCACACAACTACGTACACTACATTTGCAGCTACTGGTTTCGTCGTGGAAAGGTTCCGGAATTAGTGATGTTATTAGTGATAAATTAGTGAAGTCAAAAATTTCCGAACGAATTAGCGGCCCTTAGAAAGCTGGATTTCATAGCAATCGAATGATACCAAATACAATAACGATTTTGTCTTCTTGTGACGATATATCAGCATTCAACGTTGACGATATTAGACGCTTTTTCCTTGGGTTAAAACATGCAAATTGTTTTAAGTTCATTTTTTTATCTGATAGAGAAACTATGTTGATCGACTATTTTGTCGTACCATTTATATTGGCCTTTAAAGAAATTGAGCAACCATGCCAACTTATTCGAAATATAACTTTTACTTTGTGTAAGTTTTGAAAAATTTTGGAGCTGTACGGCCTGGGGGGCGCACTTAACGTGACTCCAAAGGCCGAAGTAAAAAAACGTTAAAATTTTTATAGAAACACACCACCTAGGGGTAAAAATTGACGCGGAACACGCTGGTGCTATTATTAACTTGTATAAAGATTATTATGAAAAAGTGCAAAAATTCATATGTTTTCGAAAATTTTGGAGTGAAAATAATAGCACCAGCGTGTTCCGCGACAATTTTTACCCTAGGGGGTATGTTTCTATAAAAATTTTAACGTTTTTCTACTTCGGCCTTTGGAGTCACGTTAAGTGCGCCCCCCCAGGCTGTACAGTTCCAAAATTTTCTTAAAATTTTCTCATTTTTAGTGGAGATGGGTGAGCGCCTAATTGAAGAGTATTTACAGCGAATAAACCGAATGAAAATGAACATGGTGCAAAAGCCTATTAATGAAACGATTGTCGATGACGATAAACTTATGTGCATATATAATGGCATGCTAAAACGTGATAATTGGCTACTAAACTTGAAAATTACAAAATTTTGCATTCGTTCGGATTCGGATATTGTTAATTACGAAGTCCAATTGAATTTCGAAGAAGTAAAAAGTCAATAATTTCACCCATATTTTCCATAGTGGAGAAAAACGAAAAAAAGTGAATATAAAGTGGATGCAAATTGTTGCCTGATTTGCAATGAGAATTGAAATGATCGATCATTTCTTTTAATGAAAAGCGCAAAAATCGAAAATTTCACTTTTGAATGAACAAGTTGCATTTCCCTTATTCACTTTTTTCGGTTTCGTCCGCCGTGTTTCCACATGTTTTCTTGAATTTTATGTCAATATTCTATAGAATAGCTCTAAAATAACCCAATGACCATTGGAGCGTATTTTTTAAAACAATTTTTGAATGTTTTCGAACCCGGACCTTCTGGCTATCGTCCAAGAGCACTACCATTGTGCTATCGAGACCTACAACTAATGCCCGTTAATTGGTGAATACTTGACAGTGTAGCGCAATGGTAGTGCTCTTGGACGGTAGCCAGGAGGTCAGGGTTCCAATCCCGGTCGGGTCTGAAAACTTTTGCCTAATTTAAAAAATTTCCTATATTTCCACGTTGTCGGCGTGGTTAATCCGAGCTCCACTATTTCCAAAAATGAGCTTATCACCTATCGGTAATCCCTACGTTCGTCTTGTACCGTTAATTGGTCGGATGGCACACAGGTGTTAATCACAGTGTGAGTAGTGGAAAATACACCGTCAAGTATTCACAAAAACTAGACCAAATAAAACAAATACCTAAACCTTCTTTAGATTTTAATTTAATTCGAAATAGAAAGATTTTCGTGAAATATTCTTTTAATTTCACTATGAAATGGTGAGTCAAATAAATGAAAATTATAACGCATGAGTTTATTCCAGAGCATAAACCAATAACCAAAGAGATATCCCAAAAGAATAGGCTCAATTGAAGTTGAGGCCGAAAATTATGGTACAACCCAATATTTGTCATTATAAATAGTTTTTTTAAACATACTATAAGCTTTTAATATAAATAACATGATATTGAGCCATAAAGATTCTAGCAATTTTCATATTTTATTCCCTTTTTTGATATTCTAACAACAAAACGGAAAACATATGAAACCTCGGCGTTCATGAACATGATCATATCTCCCGTTTCTACCATGTGGCCGACAAATATTGCATATCAAACAGCATAATAACGACAAAATAATCGAAAGAAGTATGGAAATAATTATTCCGATGATAATCCATGAGTAGTCGATGCTAAAATCATGATTTTTTAAAGATTTTTTTTAGATTTTCTAGGTTCATCTAGCTTTTCCTTCATTTTTTTCTCGATTTTTTAAATTTCCTAGATTTTCTAGTTGACACCCCCGGCGCAGCTAGGCGTGTCAACCTATTGTGACATTAGGACACTCAGGCGCAGCCGGGTGGTGTCATTCTACCGAGACCTTAGGCTGCAGATCAAAAGGGTGGGCAGCCGGGGATGTCATCTTATTTGTGACATTTTCCACAGTGAGTGCATTCTATATAAGGTGCGCATGCATAATCCCCCCCCCCATTCTATATAAGTACCGATTTTTTTCTGATTTTTTATAGATTTATTATTTTTCTCTAGGTTTTGATTTTTTTCTAGATTTTTTTATTTTTTAGATTTTATTGATTTTCTAGATTTTATCTAGAAATTTTAGGTATAAAAAGGGTCCAAAAATGTTACTTGATATTTTCCAACGTATATCTAGAAACAACACCATTTTTATCATCATCGCAACAAAAATAACTGTCTCCTTGATAGCTAGTACAACAATTGGTACCACAAGTTAATTCGAAACCATTTGAATTTTTTGGACATTTTACTATAGCCCATGCTACATTTAAAAATATGAAAAATAAAACTATTTTAAACATGTTCGTGGTTAAAATTTTGAAAGAAAATAATGCAGAAACGTTTAGACGAAAACAAAAATAAATGAATCACTAGAACAAGGCTCCTTTCTTTTTCGATTTATAAATTACATCTTTTAAACCATTAATTTTGTCATTGATATTTATAACTGGTTTGTTGAACGAAAGATGCAGAGAAAATAGTCTTTTGGAAAAGTTAGACATGGTTTTTTCATCTTTGAACTTTTAATGATTTGTTTGCATACCATTTAAAGGAATGAGTGCGATGATAAATGATACTTAACTAAAAATACCGTAAAAATTCTAATAGAGCCCCACCCTAGAGGGAAAAACATAAAGTAACCTTATACAGTCATGATTCAAAAGACTAAGGATCAAACCTTTGTCTTTTGAATCATGACTGTTAAAACCAACTGCGCCATGCGGTTCCGACGTTTGTATTCGTTTTATGGGTTGAAACAAACTATAGCCATCATTTTTGATTTTTTTAAAATTATTATGAAGACTATTTTTTTAAACACATTATAAATGACAACTACATTAAAAATTTCTATAAAATTAAAACAATTCATATATATTTTTAAATTCTTATTTTTGACTCATAGCTATTTTGACTCATATGCTTCCTCATATCACTATTAAACTTGTCTACAAACAAATCTATTAAGAAATTAGGAAGACCAAACCCGAGGCCCTAAAAATAAAGTTTTTTATTTTGACAGCCTAAAAAAACTTTTTAACCTGGATTTCGTGCGCCAAACATCCGTTTGTCTCAGAAACATGTCCGACCGAGTTTAGGGCTTGTTTCGCAAAAGTTTCGGGACTTGGGATGAACAAAGCTTCATCAGCTCTGGACATTTTTGTAGCTACCATGGCAGCATTTACGACTTGGAAGGTTATTCTGGTGTCGGAGAATTCTTTTATGAGGATTTGAGTGAGCCATGTGACGTATTTCTAAAAAATTTAAGAAAAAATTAGTCTCATTGTGTAGAAGTGTCGATTGCGTCAAAATTATTTGCCTTAATTTTTCATTGCATCAAAGGTCAATTGCGTCATCCGACATTTGCGTCAATTTTCGATTGCATTGAAAGATATATGTACCAATTTCAAATTGCGTCAAATTATTTAGGGTCAGGCAAGCGACGAAAAGGTGGTACCACCCACCACCCATGAGTGGGTGGTACCACCTCATATGTTTTAGTCAAGATATTGACGCAAGCAAAAATTGACGCAAATATCGGATGATGCAAATAATTTTGATGCAGTCGATACGCCTCCTAATTGCAGCTGAGCTGGTAATAGATATAAGTCACATTTTAAGAGAAATTAACTAAAACTATATTTCTTTCGATTCAGCAGCTTTCACTTAAAAATATAACTTATGCCTATGATTTATTTCCGCTCATCAACTTTATAAATAAATTTAAAAATTACTTTTGTTGCGGAATAGACGTTGATATATCGCATGGTATGATAGGAAGAAGAGGATGAGATGTTGATCACGACCCCTTTATTTCTAGGAACCATTTGCTTCAAAATTTCGGCTGTGAGTATCGTTACAGGCAGAATATTTACGACTGTAAGATCTCTGATATATTTTGTCCCACCGGAAATTTTGTCAAAACGATCAGGATATTCGAAATACATACCAACGTTGTTTACTAAAAAATTAGAAAAAATTTTTTAGAAAATCTTTAAAAAATCTATGAAAATTTAAAGAATCTAGAAAATTTTAAAAAATCTAGATTTTTCCTTTTTTTCGTAAAAGGAGGGGCAAGAGTACCAGCGCATCCATGGGGTCCGAAAATTTAAAAAAAACACATAAAACATAAGGGAAATCCCTATGATTTTTTTACTTTCCTTAGGTGGCCCCACCATGGGGCCCATTTTGGCTACTAGGTAGGGGGTCACTAGAGTAGGGGGTAGTGGGTGGGGGGATAGGGAGTGGAAGAGATGGATGAAAGTAGTGAGAGAATGGGGGGAAATGAAAAAGTCTAAAAGAATTTCCTTACCCAAAATCCCCACATCCAATCCATTCAATTGTTTCACAATAACCTCCTTATAATCTTCCAAATTTACATTTGTAAAATCGAATTTTATCGTTCTAACTTCAATGTTTGGACTTTTTCCCAAAATTTCTTGTTTTACATCATCAAGCCTTTTCTGGGTACGTGAAACTAGCACAATATTAAAACCACGACTAGCTAAGTCCAAGGCATAAGCTTTTCCAATACCATCGGTACTTCCAGTTACCACTAAAAAGAATTTTCTTTGAAAATTTAGCAAAAAAGTGTAAAAAATACCTGCCCAATTAGCTCCAGCTAATTGTTTTAAATCTTTTGGCGTAGCTATGACAAAGGGGTAGAAGATGTTGTAAAAATTTCGGATTAATTTATAGAGGAAATAAGCTAAAGTGCTCCATCCGAGAAAAAGAATTATTGTTTGACAGGACATTTTCTAAATAAAAAATTGAAGTCAAAGATGCTGAGCCGGAAGAAATAATCGTTATAGATTTTGGGAATCGTAATTCTCATTTCTTTCGATTCAATAACTCTGATTTCAATTCAGACTTAGAAATGCTGAATCGGAAGAAATCATCATTATAGATTTAAAAAATCATCTAATTCATATTTCTTTCGATTCAGCATCACAACCGGGGAACCGAGCGATTCGCGCCCGGAGGGGAAAAGAAGTTCCTTTCAATTTTTTCGCTTTTTTCCTAATTTTTTTGAATTTCTATCCAATTTTTATTTTTTTTCAAATGAATCGATTTTTTTCAAAAAAAAAACATTTATTGAAGAAGCATAAATATTTCGGCGGGGGACGGGGATTGAACCTGTGCCTTTCCGTTAGCAAAGTAACACTTTACCAACTGCGACATGAAGGCAGATATAATCTATTTAAGCGGTCGGGCAAAAAAAAGTTGTGTAAAGCGTAGCAAAGTGGTAAAGCTCTCGCTTTGCACTCCGATAGCAAGGGTTCGATTCTGGAGGTCGAAATCAGAAATGTCATAATTGAGTTGATTTGTTTTTGCACTTTGACAATTTTTTACAAAACAATGAAAATAGCAATTTTATTTTTTTAAGCAAATATTTTTAACAAACATTAGTTATAATAAAATGATCAAAACAAATAAAATCATCACAACGTGCGCATCTAATAAAATTGATTTTCCCACAAATATACGCACATTTTGACGGATCATTCATTAAATCTAATGAGGCCGAATTTCGCTTTGAAGATAAGGCCTCTGGTAAAAATGAATCAAAGATCTTTTCATTTTTGAAAACTAAGAATTACATTCAATTTAAGTTCGAAGAAAGAAAAAAACTAATTAACTATAAATTAAAAACAAAAGCAAAATTTTTGTGCATGCAAAAACAAAATCTATACATAGTTTATGTCAAATATTATCTTACTTTTGAGATTTCTATAACCGGTTTCTGCTAAACATCAGGGGTGGTACCATCCACCCCCTGCTAAATAGACAGAACTTTTTGCACGTTATGTCCGTATTTCATGTCCGTACTTATGTCAGGACTTTTTTGCATTCCATGTCAGAACTTGGCACATTCTTTGCCAGGACTTCTCCGCCTCCTGTATATTTTGAAAATCATTGAAACACATTTCATTCGACTCAGTATCTTTGGTTTTGGTGAAAAACAAAAAATTTAAACACTTTACAAATAATCTCCCAATTTTTCGAAAGAAAAATCTTTGCACCTTATCATCATTTATGTTTGCTTTTTATTAGAGTTTTGCAATGGAGCTAGAAACTAGATGGTTAAGTAGGAAAAAAAGAAAGCACACTAACAATAATGTACGCTTTAACAATAAAGTACTATTATTGTTAGAATCTAGACTGTATTATTATAGAACCTAGACTGCTATTATTTTAGAGCATGCTATTTTGGCATCAAAACACAAATTCACGTATAAATTAGAATTTATTCACAAATATTTTTTCAGCACTAAAAATATGTGGCTAGTTTGCGCGTCCAATCGGCGTTGATATGAGGGAGCGAGCTATTTTTCATCGTATAGCTCTTAGAAACAACACCATTTTCACCATCATCGCAACAAAAATAACTGTCTCCTTGATAGCTGTTAATTCAAAACCATTTGAATTTCTTGGACATTTTACTATAGCCCATGCTACATTTAAACATAGGAAAAATAAAACTATTTTAAACATGTTTGTGATTAAAATTTTGAAAGAAAATAATACAGGAACGTTTATACGAAAACAAAATAGATGAATAACTAGAAGACGACTCCTTTTTTTTCGATTTATAAATTACAACTTTTAAACCATTAATTTTTTCATTGATATTTTTGACCGGTTTGTTGAACGAAAGATGCAGAGAAAAATATCATCTCCAGTGAAGATCGAACCTTAGTCTTTTGGATCATGACTGTTAAAATCAACTACGCCATGCGGTTCCGACGTTTTTTTCGTTCTATAGATTGAAACAAACTATAGCCATGATTTTTTTAAAATAAAATTTATTATGAAGACTATTTTTTAAACAAATTATAAATGACAACTACATTAAAAATGTCTATAAAATTAAAAGAATTAGTAAATTTTTTAAAATTATTCTTATTTTTTACGCAAAGCTCGCTCCCTTATATCCATATTAATCTTGTCTCCAACTAAATCTAGTAAGAAATTAGGAAGACAAAGCCCGAGGCCCTAAAAATAAAATTATTTTGACAGCCTAGAAAAACTTTAAATTAACCTGAATTTCATGCACCAAACATCCGTTCGTCTCCGAAACATGTCCGACCGAGTTTAGGGCTTGTTTCGCAAAAGTTGCGGGACTTGGAACGAACAAAGCTTCATCAGCTCCGGACATTTTTGTAGCTACCATGGCAGCATTTACGACTTGGAAGGTTATTCCGGTATCGGAGAATTCTTTTATGAGGATTTGAGTGAGCCATGTGACGTATTTCTAAAACACTTACGAAAAAATTAGTCTCATTGTGGAGAAGTGTCGATTGCGTTATCCGACATTTGCGTCAATTTTCGATTGTATCGGCAGACATTTGCGTAATTTCAAATTGCTTCAAATTATTTAACGCAGAAATTGACACAACGAGTAATTTTTACACATGAATAATAAGAACGTGGCGAATGTACAAAAAAATTTAAAAATCACTTTTGTTGCGGAATAGACGTTCATATATCGCATGGTATGATGAGAAGCGGAGGATGAGATGTTGATCACGACCCCTTTATTTCTAGGAACCATTTGCTTCAAAATTTCGGCTGTGAGTATAGTTACAGGCAGGATATTTACGACTGTAAGATCTCTGATGGGTTTTGTTCCGCCAGAAATTTTGTCGAAACGGTCAGGATATTCAAAAAACATGCCAACGTTGTTTACTAAAAATATTTAAAAAATTTTTTAAGAAAATCTTTAAAAAATCTATGAAAATTTAAAGAATCTAGAAAATTTATAAAAATCTAGATTTTTCATTTTTTCGTAAAAGGAAGGGCAAGAGTACCAGCGCTTCCATGGGGCCTGAAAATTCAAAAAAAATCTTAAAACATAAGGGGGACCCTTATGATTTTTTTGACTTTCCTTAGTTGGCCCCCATGGGGACTTTCTGGCTCACTCGGGTAGGGGGTAGTGGGTGGGGGATAGGGGGTAGAAGAAAAGGGTGGAAGTGGTGAGAGAATGGTGAGAAATGGAAAAAGCTAAAAGGATTTTCTTACCCAAAATCCCTACATCCAATCCATTTAATTGTTTCACAATAACTTCTTTATAATCTTCCAAATTTGCATTTGTAAAATCGAATTTTATCGTTCTAACTTCAACATTTGGACTTTTTCTCAAAATGTCTTGTTTTACATCATCAAGCCTTGACTGGGTACGTGAAACTAGCACAATATTAAAACCACGACTAGCTAAGTCCAAGGCATAAGCTTTTCCAATACCATCGGTACTTCCAGTTACCACTAAAAATTTTTTTGAAAATTTAGCAAAAAAGTGTTAAAAATACCTGCCCAATTAGCTCCAGCTAATTGTTTTAAATCGTTCGGTGTAGCTATGACAAAGGGGTACAAGATGTTGTAAAAACTTCGGATTAATTTATAGAGGAAATAAGCTAAAGTGCTCCATCCGAGAAAAAGAATTATTGTTTCACAGGACATCTTCTAAATAAAAAATTGAAGTCAAAGATGCTGAGCCGGAAGAAATCATCGTTATTAGACTTAGAAAATCGTGCGTGGGTCAGGGGGGAGACTTCCCCCTTGCCTACCTATGCTCAGTATCTTTGGTGTTGGTGAAAAACAAAAAAATCTAAAAACTTTACAATAAAATAATCTCCCAATTTTTCGAAAGAAAAATCTATGCACCTTATCATCATTTATGTTTGCTTTTTATTAGAGATTTGCAGTGGAGCTAGAAACTAGATTGTTAGATAGGAAAAGAAAGAAAACACACTAACAATAATGTGGTATTATTGTTAGAAACTAGACAATTGTTGTTAGAGCGTGCTATTTTTGCATCAAAGCACAAACTCTATGTATAAACTAGAATTTATTTGAACGGAAAAAAGTAGGGGGGATCTTTCAGCACTGCTTCATCTTTTTTTCTTTCTAGTCATCAAGTAAAACTCATAGAAAATAAATTTTATTGTATATGTTACAGGCATATTTAACTGAGTCAAATGTGCCTAGGCACATTTGACTCAGTCAAATAAAGGTTGTTTTTCGAAAATGCCGAGTTGCAGATTTTTGAACAATTCAAATTTAAACGATTTTCGTTTCAATATTCAAACTATATTGCAGTTCAGGTAATTTTTGTGAAAGTTCACACTAAATTTGGTCATCAACTTCAAAACCTATAAGCTCCGCGCTGCAATTGCCAAATCTTGTGATCTTGATCTTAAATAATTCATCATTAATCATATTTTGATGAAATAGAACGATTTTCTCGATAAACTTTCAAAAATGCCACTAAAAATGGCATAGAGAAGAAGTTTCGGTTTGGGTCATCACTGAATTTACATAATATCATAAAAATGGCAACTTTTCCGAGATGACTGGTTCTTCAATCAAGTGGATAACGAATATATAATAGAACACGTGCGCCAACAATTAGCACCTTTTTTGTATGGGCGTGCCAACAATTTGCGTGTCAATTTGCACCGCTTTTTGATGCGCCAACAATTAGCCCACACCCTAAATACTAAAAAATCAACTTTTTCAGCTCCAGGTTGAATTTTTGGAAAAAAATAACTTCGAAATCGAGTTCCTGGCATAAAAATACCCCTAGTAGGTCATTTTCGAGGAAAAAATTTAGGCAAAAAACTTTCGTCTCCGAGGAGGATCGAACCAGTGCCTTCATTTGGATAATAAAAAATCAGTCTAACATATTACCAGGGTCGGAAAGTTTTGTATAGTAACTGGCTTTGAAACGGACTATAACTCTCGCTCGATATTTTTGCATAGTAGGGTTCTATTCTCAGACTGATTTTCTTAAAAAATGCAAACAAATTGTATATTTTTTCTTGGAAAGCTGAAAATGTATAACTTTTAATTTTATGATGTATTGGGTTGGTGCAGAAATCGTTGCCTTTAAAAAAGTTATACAGCGGAGCTCGCAAAAATTTTTGAGTTACTTCAAAAATCTAGGGATATGCCTGGTATGGACCATAGTATGGTTATAACATATTTGGTTATAAACATAACATTTTCAGAGGTGCGCGGTTTTTTCAAAATCACCCTATACTAGCTACAAAAATTTTTGACTCCCCTCGTATAATCTTGCATATTTTTTTATCGTTATCAGAAAATTTTAAAAATACAAAATCAGTTCCTTATTTATGTTTATAAGCCCATCCATCAAAACAAACATAAAATTATCATATATTCACCCAAATATTTACTCCAATTTTACGTAAATTTTGGAATCTTAATGAATTTTTTAGTAATTTTTAGTAATAAACATTTTTTTATTTATTATGCTTATCGCATTTTTGATCAGAATCACAACTAGTATACACAATCTCGGATGTTTTCTTGAAATTTCATGAAAAATAAAAATTTATTTTGAAAATTTCCTGCAGTTAAAAGGACAACATCAAATTGTCAATATTATGAACAAATATTAGATTTGGAAACGGTGTAAATAAGGATAGGTGAAAAATTTTATAAAAGGGCTATCAAATTGCATGATATCAAGGTATTATTAATCTGACTGATTTTTTGTTTTTGATAGTACTAAAGCGTTTGGTATGAATAAGGTAGGGAGTTTGAAGGGAGATCTAATAAAATTTTGAAATTTAGCATTTTTTCTTGATTTTTGGCGTTTTCGGATGCTTTTCTCTCATCCATAGTCAAAGTAAGATTTGAAAAATGGTATTCACGAGATTATTGATAATAAATAGTGGCTCGGCTCAAACTGCCAAAGTGTCCTCCACGTTCTATATACTCCATCGAGATCTAAAGGCCCTCTCGAAATTTTTTTTTGCCAAAAAATAACGTCAGAATCAGATTCCTCGCATAAAAATACCCCTAGAACAGTCAAAATCTCGAAAAAATTAAAAAATGCAAAAAAATTTCTCGCCGGCGGGATTCGAACCTGCCACCTTCTACGTCTTGGAAAGATGGCACCATTTCACCACACAGAATTGGTATCGACTCCTTAGCGTCGATACCAATTCACCACGCAGAAGGAGTAGATTCGAATCTCGCCGGCGACGAAAATTTTTTGCATTTTTAATTTCTTCGAGATTTTTAGTGTTCTAGGGGTCTTTTTATGCAGGAATCCAAATCTGACGTTATTTTTTGGTAAAAAAAATTCTAAATGACTTTTTTCCATGTTTGAAGTTTTTTAGCGATTTTTAGAGGTGTTAGAGACGGGTTAGAAAAATTTTTTGGATTCTTGTAAAGCTCGACCTGAGGATATTAAAAAAATTATTCCAAAAGCTCTAAAAACGACCGAAATATGACTCAAAAACCTTTGTTATATAACTTTTCGGTTACCCTGTAGAAAGTCGTTATTATGAGAACTTTTTTAGGCATAACATGCTCTGAAAACGAATCTTTTCGACATTGTTCTACTTGTGAGCCATCTTGTTATAACAAAAAGGTAAACGTCCTTGCTCAATTCACAAAATTCGTCCAATTTTAGCCAGTTTGCACTAAAGAGTGTAAACCTCCAAAATGTATGTGTTTACCCAATTTTTACCGCCACTCGAATGGCAAATGTGTTCTCGAAACTGATTGTCCCACCACCGATTCTGCTCCAGATTCGAATTCTGATGATAATTACATTGTTATTAGTAATCTTTTAAATGCTTGAAACTAGTTTGGCTTTATTGGCCCATTAAAAGAGCTTTTTTCAAAGAATATTTTTCCAATTTTTCAGTAAAATGACCCTTATAGGGGTAATTTTATGCGGGGGAATTCGATTTTGGCATTCACGAAACTTGAAAATACTTCTTTGATTCATAAAAATGTCATTTATGATGAAAAACCGATATTTGTGCCATTAATTTCTTTGGATAAATGATATTTTGTGAATCAAGGAAGCGTTTTAAAGCTTCGGGAATGCCAAAAACGGATTCCCCGCATAAAATTACCCCGACAGGGACCATTTTTTATGAAAAATCGGAAGTAAATTTCTTTGAAAAAAATTCAAGTTCAATGGGGCAGTAAAGCCAAACTAGTTCCAGATGTTTTCCAATAACTCGATATCTTAGAATGCCGAGAAAACGAGGAATTTGCACGTTGCCCTGGCTGTGAATATAGATGTGGTGATACTGTTCTTGTAAGCTCATGACTCGATCTTGTAAGCTCATGACTCAATCAACATTTTAGCCTTGTCTCCCTCTTAACTGCCCTCTTAATCCGAACCGTTTCCGAGGTAAATGCCAATGTAAGCGTGGATATCTCCGTCATGATAACGGAAGTTGTGTTTTGGAACATCAATGCCCTAATACTATAGATACAAGTGGTAACATGTGTGGGATAAATGAAGAATCTAGACCTTGCAATACTTGCGAATTGACATGTGAAGACCCTATGGGACAATACTGCTATAGTAAACCAGAATGTGTCGGAAATACATGCCAATGCAAGGATGGATTCTATCGGAATAGCGTAGGAAAATGCGTTAGACAATGGAGATGTTATGAGTCCGGACACCCTAGACCAGTGACTAGAACCAATCTTAGTAAGAAAATTTTTATTTGAGACCTAAGACGCTAGAGACTAGTATAAGACAAAGTTCATGCACTTTTAAGTATTTCCTAATTTAGTATAGTTGAGCTATTTTTGTATTTTGTAAGAAAAGGCTGTCCATCATTTCTTCGAAAAGGCCTGAGAAAGGAATTGGAATTTGCCCTAATGAAAAAGCACCAAGTCGTAAACATCTTGTTCCATTTTGAAATCGAAAGTTCGAGATGAGCAAATCATAGGCAAGGTGGAGAAAGTCTCCTCCATAACCCACTCACTGGAGGATATCATGGACCCAAAATTGAGTGGGGGAGGGACCATAACCGAGATATGACTCCAAAATCCATGGTAGATGACCTTTGAGACACCCTGTATTTAGCTTGTGATAATGTCCAGTGTGACGATGGATATGATTGTGTTACGATAAATCCAATTTGTGCAAGTCTTCGTGTTCCATGTGATACTACTCCTAAAGTATTGTGCCTTCCCAAAAATGGGACAAATCTACCAGCTTTGTCTCTGAGTAAGTAGAGTCTTCTTTCGGAGAATCTGAAATTTAGCATGCTCTAACGTTCGGTGTGATCCCGGATATCATTGTGAGATGCTGTCTCGATTTTGCCCTCCAAATAACGGCATTAAATGCGTAGGGATTCCAAGATGTGCAGAAGGAGATGCACTTCCTGTAACCAGTCAAAGTAAAGTTAAAGTTTGAGTACTAATATAATTTTTAGCTTGTGACAACTTTAAATGTGCTATTGACGAAATCTGCGTTATGCTAAAACAATGTTATAGCCTTCATGTTTCATGCGATATCGAACCAAAACCAAAGTGTATCAAGCAAACTTCGACCACATTGAGTGAGAAAATTTTTTTAGTATTTGAGCTATTTTTTAGCGTGTGATAACTTCCAATGTGGTGAAAAAGAGACATGTGTTATGAAGGCACCAATGTGCCCAAGTTTGAGAGTTGAGTGTGATACTCGACCAAAGCCACAATGTATTCCTATCTCGAATTTACCATGTAGGTGCAAATTAATAAGTCAAAAAAGAAGATAAAAATATTCTCATTAAAAAGTTTATTTTATAGCTTGTGATAGCTACCCGTGTGGAACAAACGAACAATGTGTTATGAAAACACCCATTTGCCCGAGTTTACGTGCGAATTGCATTAAAGTGCCTCAACCACAATGTGTTCCTCTTGATTCAAATACCGCATAACTTACGGATAAATGTTAATAATTTGTAAAGACATGTTAATAATTTGTAAATGTGTACATTGTTATGATTATTATTTTCAAGCAAATAAATAAAGAGTTTTCCCATTCTAGGCGAAGTAAAAGAGCAACTGAAAAAAAATTTCATTGAAGGACGTCCTGACAAGTTCCCAATAAAAAAATCTGCAACTTAGTGATGAAGATTGTTGTAAATCAATTAAAACTAAAATTTTTCTATGCCAGGACTTCTGCGCCCCTTGTAAATGACAATTCATTAAAAATTTCTATAAAATAAAATTATATTCATACAATTAAAAAAATTAGTATATTTTTTAAAATTCTTCTTATTTTTTACGCATAACTCGCTCCCTCATATCATTATTAAGCTTGTCTCCAAATAAATCTATTAAGATATTAGGAAGGCCAAGCGCGAGGCCCTAAAAATAAAATTATTTTTTCAACCTAGAAAAAACTTTAAATTAACCTGGATTTCATGCACCAAACATCCGTTCGTCTCAGAAACATGTCCGACCGAGTTTAGGGCTTGTTTCGCAAAAGTTTCGGGATTTGGGACGAACAAAGCTTCATCAGCTCCGTTCAATTTTGTAGCTACCATGGCAGCATTTACGACTTGGAAAGTTATTCCGGTGCCGGAGAATTCTTTTGTGAGGATTTGAGTGAGCCATGTGACGTATTTCTAAAAAATTTACGAAAAAAATCAGTCTGAGTTGGAAAGAAGAGTTGGAAGATTAATAGATACAAGTCATATTTAAAGGACTTAAAAAATATAACTTATGTCTATGATTTCTTTCCACTCAACAGCTGTACAAATAAATTTAAAAATCACTTTTGTTGCAGAATAGACGTTGACATATCGGAAGGTATGATAGGAAGCGGAGGATGAGATGTTGATCACGACCCCTTTATTTCTAGGAACCATTTGCTTCAAAATTTCGGCTGTGAGTATAGTTACAGGCAGGATATTTACGACTGTAAGATCTCTGATGGATTTTGTTCCGCCGGGAATTTTGTCGAAACGGTCAGGGTATTCGAAAAACATGCCAACGTTGTTTACTAAAAATATTAAATTAGAAAAAAAATTTTTTAGAAATTTTTAAAAAAATCTATGAAAACTTAAAAAATCTAGAAACAGTCAACTTCCAACAAAGTTGGCGCTTCAAGCCTAGTTGTCAAGGGTAGGGAATAGAGGGTAAGAGGTAAAGGGTAGGAGGTGTAGAAACGGGAACTTATGCACTTCGGCCTCCCCCTCAAATTTGGGGGGGGGCGAATGCATAAGTTCCTAGAAATGTAGGTGGATAGGGGACAAGTAGATAGGGCAGTGAAGTAGCCATAGGGGGAGGGACCAAGGGCATACACAATAACTGGACGAATTGACGAGACAAGAACTGGACGATTTTTTCTTCAGATCTTAGCTCCTTTTACACCATATCAAAATTCCTTTTAAAAACCGAGATCTGAAATCGTCCCGTTCTTGTCGTCCCGTTTTTGTCTTCCGTTATTGTTTATTCCGTTTTTTGTGTCGTTCCATCTCGTTATTGTGTATGCCGGGCCAAGGGTACCAAGGTCCGAAAATTCAAAAAAATCATAATATATAAGAGGCACCCTCATGATTTTTTGTCTTTTCTTATTTGACCCCTATCATGGAAATCCTTCTGGCTACTGGGTAGGGGGGGGGGTCACTTAGATAGGGGATTAGGAGGTGGAAGAAACAGGAAGATGAAAAGGATGGGAGAATGGGAAGAAATGGAAAAGGTTAAAAGGGTTTCCTTACTCAAAATCCCCACATCCAAGCCCCCATGAGAACCCTTCTGACTATTAGGTAGGGGGTAGTGGATGGGGAGATAGGGGGTGAAAGAGATGGGTGAAAGTGGTGAGAGAATGGGGAGAAATGGAAAAGGCTAAAAAGATTTCCTTACCCAAAATCCCCACATCCAATCCATCCAACTGTTTCACAATAATTTCCTTATAATCTTCCAAATTTGCATTTGTAAAATCGAATTTTATCGTTCTAACTTCAACATTTAGACTTTTTCTCAAAATGTCTTGTTTTACATCATCAAGTCTTGACTGGGTACGTGAAACTAGCACAATATTAAAACCACGACTAGCTAAGTCCAAGGCATAAGCTTTTCCAATACCATCGGTACTTCCAGTTACCACTAAAAATTTTTTTGAAAATTTAGCAAAAAAGTGTTAAAAATACCTGCCCAATTAGCTCCAGCTAATTGTTTTAAATCGTTCGGTGTAGCTATGACAAAGGGGTACAAGATGTTGTAAAAACTTCGGATTAATTTATAGAGAAAATAAGCTAAAGTGCTCCATCCGAGAAAAAGAATTATTGTTTGACAGGACATTTTCTAAATAAAAAATTAAAGTCAACGATGCTGAACCGGAAGAAACCGCCCCCTTGGGGGCTCGAACCCAACATCTGTTTATTCAAAACTATCAGCGTTACCACTATAACACACGACAAATAAGATTGAAGCCACAATTTCGACCTATCAATAACATTGTTTCACTCTTTTTTTTGAAAATTTGATTTATTTATTTTTGCACTTTATTTTTTTTAAACACGTTCCGCGAGAGAACCGAGCTTCGGATGTCACAAAAATTTTTTTGACGCAGAACGTTTTATACATAGGCAAATACGAAAAAATACCCCAAGAACTGACCCCCAAAGTAGCTTTAGCCCATCACAAGTCCCGAAATGAAAAAAAGATATTTTAGTTTTTGTCGCGTTTGAAGTTGGCGATTTTGAGTTGTAATTTTGAATTTTCTGCCAACCCTGATTTTCAGGGTTTTGGCGGGAATTTGAAATTCAAAATCGCAACTCAAAAATCGCCAACTTCAAATGCGATTATCTCGATAACGATAACGATTCAGAATTTATAACGATTCTTTCATTTTGAAAATCTATTAAACACATTTCTTTCGACTCAGTATCTTGGATTTTGATATATAAAAAAACAAAAAATCTAAAGACTTAACAATAAAGTAAACTCTCAATTTTTCGAGAGAAGAATCTATGCACCTTATTATCATTTATTCTTGCTTTTTATTAGAGATTTCCAGTGGAGTTAGAAACTAGTTGGTTAGAGTGTGCTATTTTTGCGTCAAAACACAAACTCTTTGTATAAACTAGAGTTTATTTAACGGAAAATGAGTGCTCGAGTCCATTTTATGCCTAACAAATAGGATCTCGAATCGATTACGAAAAAAAATTGATGTGAAAATGCGCTTATTTTGTTCCTCTTATGTATCTACAGTGTAAACAAATAGATAAAAAAAATAAAATAAAAATTGATGTGAAAATGCGTTTATTTTGTTCCTCTTGTGTATCTACAGTGTGTTTCAGCACAACACACGGTTTATATTTTTTTTTTATATGTGTATTGTATCGGAAACAGAAAAAAACGTGTCAGATTTCGAAATGTTCACTTTTTTAAACCTTATTGTCATATGCCCCCTTTTTCTAGGGCCAAAAGTGTTGCCCCAAACTTTATTTTCGACTTTGTCGTCGTTGTTTTCTTGAAATACAAACTATTTTTTTAAGAATATTAGCTATGCCTAAGACTAAAGAAATTGATCGGCGCATAAAATTATTGATTATTGAAGCCAAGCATGCTGGAAGAACTGACCTGGTGACGTGGCTGGTAGTTTCATGTGGATCACAAAACCGTAGCACTAATCTATAAGCGTTAGGTTGCGGAAAGTACGGTGGAAAAGCGTTCGCGATGTAGCAGGCCATAGCGAGACAAAGTTGGGAAAAAATCTTTCTAGCCGGGCAATCTATAGTTTACTAACTAATGTTGGCTATTTGGGCTCTAAATAACAACTTCCCATCAAAATTTCCAAATAGCAAACAACGGCAAATCGTCTTTGGAGTAAGTTTTGAAAGTTCGATTTTCGACCCCGTTGGACCCGCCAGGCCATCCGGCCACCAGAGATGAATAAACACATGTCCCCCTTATGATTTTAGCAAAAAATTTTGAATAATTTAAGAAAATCATAATGGTACTCCATATGATTTTTCACAAAAAATGTTCAAAATTTTCCATTTTTACATCAAAAATGCCTATTTTTTAAAGAAAAAAGTTGATCATGCTCACGGTGGGGTAAGCCCGTGTTCATGTTTGATCACGGAGGGGGGGGGGTAGGAGGTCTAAAAATGTTAAAAATTTGATCACGTGATATGTGAATGGCCCCTTATATGTGTGTTTGCTCTAAATTTGTTCGTTTTTGTACAATTACGTTCTTATCAACTTAAAGACCTTTAAAATTCTTCTTTATATAACCTTTTTGATTTATTTGACTTAAATTTTTAACTATTCAATGCAGAAATTGCAATTTCTCGTTATAGCTCTTTATATTCTTATACCAGATTGTGTTAGTGGGCTAAATCCTTGTGTTTCGAAAACGTTTCCTGGTGTAGAATCCAATGTTTGTGTGTGTAATGCCACTTATTGTGATGAAATTCCTCCTTTACCGTCACTAAATAACAATCAAGCAGCAATTTATGTAACTTCGAAAAGTGGAAAACGTTTTGAGTTAAACACTGTTCAGTTTAGCTCTGATGCAAGTAAGAACAAGTTGACGAAA
>JAQGBS010000048.1:0-34031 GCA_034698545.1 Acrobeloides obliquus | reverse complement strand
AGCAATTTCATTTGTTCTACTAGAAAGGGAGGGACGTTTGGCATCAAATCGGCTGGCCGTAGCGGAAGATATTCTTCCTATGTTGCTCGTGGTGAGATAGCTTTACCAAAGCATCTCCGAGATCAGTTGAATGTTGTAATCGGCGAAACAATTGAGGTGCGACAAGTTTCACTTTTATTATGCGATGTTGTTGCTCGGGTGATTGAAATCAAACGTCAAGTTAACGGCGAGTGGCATAAAGAGGGGTAATTTTTGTATTTATTAATATTTATTATATTTTAATACCACGGTCTCTGGCTTCCCATTATGATTTTTCTCCACAATAAACATATTGGGGTGTTTTTTCTATGCTAGGAATCGATTGCGCGCATTGCCGAACCTTCAAAATGCTTCCCTGACCCTGATTCAGTCGAAAAACTTTAACAAATCATCAAAATCCCGTTTTTGGACTGATTTGGGAAAGCGTTTACAAGATTTTTCAATGCATGAATAGATTTCTCGAGCAAAAAACTTCCTATAGGTTTATTTTGAAAAAGTAAATAAATTTTTTTGATAAAAATTTGCTCGAAAAATCGTAAAAATCCGTTTTTAATCACCCTGTTAAAATTTACTAAAAAAATTTTTTAAAAAGATTAAAGGAAAATCTTTTTTACTCTTCGAGTGAGCGAAGTAAAAGATTTTAAACTCGATTTTTGATGAAGTTATGAAATATGGGAACAATTTAAAAAATCTGTATAATAATTAAATGATAATTTTGTTTATATTTAGGAATCGTGTGCTCTTGTCAAGTGAATTAAAAAAATTGGCTGATCTCTTCAAAGAAACGTATCAAGGAATGATTGTTAACTTGGAACAATGTGACATGATGGTCAATTTCCTTGAGGGAAATAATGCTGTCTCAAGATTTTGCTTTACTTTGCAAATATTGCGTATAAAGGAAGCGGACACAGGAATCTTAGTAAAAATTGCAACCTCGATAAGCACATGCAAGCGCGTTGAAACCATCACAACACTCATGCAAATACTCATGATAGCTATAAACAAACCTATGCAATAAAGAACGAGCTGCAACAAAATCGAAATTTTTAGCAAGTCGATTTTCTTTGTAACGCGCTGCTTGAATGATCAGATTGTCAATAAATTGGGTTTTTTGAAACGATTAAACATGATATCCTTCCAAAATGTCTCGAGTTATCGTTTTGGATGAGTTGAGCCAATCGTGTCAATAAACGAGATTTTTCTTGGATTTTAGTGAACTAGGCAAGATTACTATTGAATCAAACAATTTTGCAACAATGCCTGATTCAATTAAAATCTTACATGATTCAATAAAATTCAAAATTTTTTGTTTATATACAAAATGGCTCAACTCATCCAAAGCGGCAACTCTTAAAATTCTGAAAAACAAAGTTTATGATTGCGACCAAGTGCGTAACAGGAGTTGAGCATTGTGGGGGCTGAAGCCTCCTGTCGCGCCGAAGGCGTGAAGAAACAATTTATTTATCTGTCTTACTTATGATTTTTCCGATTTTCCGACTTTTAGAAGGTCATCCCTCCCCCATCTTCAAATCTTGTCTACACCCTTGATTGCAATATGCTTGCATTAGCACTTGCATGAGATAAAATGAGTTCAACGCATTTGCATGTGCTTGCCGAGGCTCTTTAATCCATCAACTCTTTACTTATTTTTAGAGATCGATTGGAAAAATTTCAGAAGGAACGATGTTTGCTTTTGATAATATCCCTGAGACACGATGGAAGTTAAATAAAAGGGAAGCAGAGCTCAATCAAAAAAAGCTCATGTAAGATCTGAACTTTTAGGGAAAGACTAAGGATGTAGATGGGAAAAAATCCTTGACCGTGCCCCTCCCACAGCATTCGAAAAAAGTCCGACAAATTGCAAACCCCTTGGTCAAATGGATAGGATCGTTAACATTTCGTTGGAAGGGGATATATTGAGGTTTGACTGTACCGACAGCGAAAAAATTTTTTAAATATTAAAAAATGAAGTTAGTTTCATGAGGTCAAAAAAAGTTTTAATTCGGTTTATATCTTATTATAATTTAATTTTTTATAGATTGAAGAATGAAATTTTGAAAGTAGGAACAAGCATCACACAAGGCTTCGAAATACACAATTTTTTCGAAGATTGGTGCGATAAAGCGATACAATTGGAAGTGGAATACCAGAAATTGGAAAGCGAAAAACTCATTCAAATGGGCCTCGAAGAAACGCTACTCTATGCCAATCATGAAACTATGGAAGTTGAAGAGACCCCTGTTTCTGCTGTTATTCCAGTTGGTCTACAAGTCGCATCTGTTCAGATAAGTGGAGCTTTTCAAAACGCTGTTGGAAATGTTCTTGCTGGACAGAATGCTGTCGGGAATGCTACTTTTGCTTCTGCTGTGAATGTATCCTCGGTTATTGCTGGTCCAACTTCCGCAACCGGTCCAACTTCCGCTGCCGGTCCAACTTCCGTGGCATGTCCAACTTCCGTGGCTGGTCCAACTTCCGTGGCTGGTCCAACTTCCGTGGCTGGTCCAACTCCCGCGGCCGGCTCAACTTCCGCGGCCGGCTCAACTTCCGCTGCCGGTCCAACTTCCGCTGCCGGTCCAACTTCCGCGACTGGTCCAGCTTCCGCGGCTAGTCCAACTTCCCCTGGAAAACCAAGTACTTCACGATCGCTTGTTTCACAACAGCCAAAGAAGTCCAATGATGTAAGTAATAATAGCAAAAATTTGCCATATCCAATTTGTAACTAATTTTGGTTGGAGTCGATAGCATTTCATATATAGGGGCGGAGAAACAGAAGTACCGTTCTGGATAAAAGTACCCCCATTAGAGCACACATTGTTATTTTGACAAATTAACAAATTGTCCCCACCCTCATTTTTGTCTATTTTTTGAATAGTGCCCCATCGGTCCTTGAATGCTGTAGACGTTCACAACGGACTGATGACTCCAGTGGTGGGAATTAGTTTATTAATTAAATTTTGTGTTTAGAAAAATCTGACAATTGGTGGTAAACGACAGAATCGGAAAAGTGGCTTTAGCAAACCTGTCAAGCAAGAACAAGGTGTACAGAATGACAAAAATTTTGATGGGCACCGAAACAATACATAAAGGCTCCCGGTGAGATTCAGTTTTGCTTAATTTATAAGAAATATTTTTAGATTTTGTGCTAACCAAGCAATAAGCTTGAAATTCTTTCATAAAGAGCAACAACAAAAAATTTATGAAAATAATTCATGCTTGTTATTTGACTGACTGTGATATTGTAAATCGAACAGATTTTTGTATTCTCTTCATTAGCGTATCCATGAGGACGCTCCCCAAAACGAAAAATGAACAAATTTTACTTATGATTTCCTTTATGTTTTTACCAAAAATTTAAAAAAATCCTAATGGTCCTCCCATTACAATTTTCACCAAAAATTGGCCAAATTTTTCAACAAAATTTACTATTTTTTTTAGCAAAATTGTCCAAAATTTGCCAATTTTTATTCAAAAATAGTATCTTCTAAACATGTTCAGCTTAAAAATAAGGTTTTTCCAAAAATTTTTTTTCAGCTTTTGTTTAAAATGCGGTTTTTCTACAAAATTTTCGAAGCACAGAGCGTCGACCTAAAAATGGTCGCTAAAAATTCTTGAAGTTGGGCCACCTGAATTTGTAGATACTCTACTGATTCTCTTGATGTTTTCATATATGTATATGCGAATGATACTATAGAATCGGGGACCGAGCGCCTGCGGCGCTCCGGGAATCTAGAGGGAGCCATTTTGCCGAGCGCCTCGGGGCCGAGAACTCAGAACGCCAATCCAATCGTCGACTCAGAGAGGAACTTCGTTAAAACTTTTTATTTTACAAGTTTTTTATTTTTGGAATTTTTATTTTTTGAAATATTTATTTTTTGAATATTTTGGAATACAATCATTTCAATAATTAGCTTTTGTTGAATCAGGCAACCTTGCTTGATTAAATTTTAAAAATAAATTTAGGCAAAAACTTTTTTATCGGAACTGGGAATTCGAAACTGGTTCCATTGTGATGAATTGGCCGACGAATTACCAACTGCACCGCGGAGGCTTCTGATTCAATGACTATAAACTTTGACCTTGTTCTAAAGGAGATGGGGGGGGGGGGGTAAAAATTTTTTGAGGGGTACCCCACAAAAGTGGTGTCTTTCGTCTTCTCTCGACTTCCCCTACAATTTTAATTTAAGCACTGGAGGTTTAAATCACTCGTTCCCGAGATCGTCTGTACACACGCGCATTACATGTTTATAGTAGTAGAATTTAAAAAAAATTTATCTGATGTGCTTTTAGAAAAATTCCAATTCCTTCTTTCCTTAACATATTCTTATTTATTTATTATTCCTATGAACATTTTTGTATAACACACTTACTTATAAAACCTTTATGTGCGTGTGAAATTTTTTGGTAACTTGAGGTAGCAACTTTTAAGTCCATTTTAAACATTTTCACAGATGTTTAAATTTTTGAAAAAAAGTTCTCCCATACTTGAGCAAAAATCATTACCTCAATTTACTCATTTTAAACAAAATTCAAGTTCTTTACATAAAATGAAAATCTTATATGTTTATAGATAGAGTTGGTGGGAATGGGCAGGAATTGCTTCGGGAAAAAGGAAATTTCGAGGGAAAATATTCTTCGGGATTCCCGAAATGGCAAAAATGACCATTTTCGAGAAAGAAATCGTCGGGAATTCCCGATTCGAGAAACGGGAAAAATTTTCCCTCCAACTCTATTTATAAACTTGAGCTTTTTACAAAAAATCTAAAAAAAATTGTTTTGTGTATATTTATAGTTATTTATTTTTGAATAAATTTTAAAACACATCATTTTAACAAAATTACATTAGATCAATAGTCGTTATAAATTTTAAGAGAATATTGTCTATTTTTATATCTACAAAAATACTATGCTAATAACACCACGTTCGAAAGTCGGAAAAAGTGCTATAATTCAAGATTTCTTCCTATCATGGTCAAATGGATAGGATCGTCGCCCAGCAATATTGAATGGGGAGGGTTCGATCCCGGTGGTCGAAATTTCAATTTTAGCGATTTTTCAATTCGTATTTCAATTTTCTCTGCTTGTATAAATCCGTTTTTGATCATTTTTTCTTTTATAGCTAGAAAAATGTATTTCGTCCTTCGGGATATAAGGGACAACTTTTTCGAAGATCAAAATCAGGATTTTCCAGATAGATTGTTCTAAACATACTAAAAACCATTTGACACTGACGCTTCGAATGTAGCCACGCCTTTATCAAAAATGTACACATTCCCAATCGGTTCAACAATTTCACCCATCAAACCGAAATAACAAAAAAGTTCCACTTTCTTCCAAAAAATATGGTTACACCACTTTCACAGATACACATAAGCAAGGGGTTGGAAATTTTTGACCAAATGGTTTGGCTTTCACAATTTTGTTTGTTTTTATTTCGTTTTTAAAGAAATTTTTGTGGTAAGTGAGTGAGGGTCGAAAATCCATCCCATTGCTCATTTGTGCTCACAGGTTCTAATTAATCATCTTATATATTTGTATTTGTTGGAACATCTTTATACATTTTTCTTTCTCTTGAACATTTTGATCGTAGAGTTTTCGATCTTGGACCAACAGAACTAGGAAGATTGATCGTCATTCGAGCGCCAATACGTATTCGTGCTCGCTGCAAATAAAAAATCTATTTATTTTTCCTAGTTTATTACCTGTGGTACTTGAACCTCTTCTTCAGGTTCACTATCTTCTTCTTGAAATTGAGATTCATCATAATCCATGTCTTCTTGCTCTTCGGCATCTGAAATTTCTTCTTGATCTTGGTTTATCAAATTCTTATTCATAAGTTGAAGGTTTTCTTTAGATGAAACTCGCATGGTTGTATCAAAAGTTGTTTCACTTTTTTGATGTAACTCTATTCTTTGAGGTTTGACATTTTGTTCAAAGTTTATTATTACTCTGCATAATTCTTCTTCGGCAGTTTTATCTGGAATATGCTGTTTATTCGGCAATGTTGAATTATTAGATTCATTTTTCTGAGGTATAAGGCAAAGTGAATTTGTGATCACTCGTGAAGACATTGAGGTTATAGGTGATGAATACTGGAAAGAAGCATATTGTGTATGCCAAGGGCTTTCTTTTTCCAGCCAATGAGATAATACTGGGAAAGCTTCTTCCTTCATTCTTCCTTTTTTGCACAAGAAAGGCATTGGGTTTAAATTTCGTATATAATTTAAAGGCTCGACCCAAAAACGTTGTAATTTATTCGAAGGATACATCGTTTTAGCGTCCAAACATCCACCAAATGTATAGACATAGCCTTCCTAAAAATATTGTCTCTTTTATTTAAAGGGACAGTCAACGATAGTGGAACATTTATCTTGATTATTTGATTTTTACACATACCCTGAAATGAAATCCTAACGCCGCTCTTTTTAACAGCCATGTAAAAAAGCAATTGCATGCAGAATTTTTTCTCTTTTCTTTTACACTAATTTTATTTCATACCTGTGTTATGGCAGAAGTGTGCATGAAAACTGGGATTTTCAAATTATTTGAGATCCTATTCCATTTGAAGCTAATTTTACTTTCTTTCGAGCAATAGTTTCCGTTACCATTAGAGTAGATAGGTGCTAGTTTCCAAATGTCGTTGAATAAAACTGCATCGTCCTTATCCTAAGAGGACAAGAAAGTTAGTAGAGCACGAGTAGCTGTGGGCAAAACAAGTGTTCATTTGAGGGCAGTGGCGTAACTACATTGTTGCATATAGCACGCACAAAAATAGCCGAAAAAGCTTAAGAGCATGTTGTTTTATTTTTTTGTATTGATATCGAAACTGAATATCGATCTCTCACAAGGGGCATGGCCCCCTAAATTTGCCGAATGTCAATTTTTCTCCTTAAAATATCCCTTGAAAACAAGATCTCCTAAAAATTTTCTGATTGGTGACTCTTAAAATTTTTGGATGTGCTTATAATATTAGGTGTTTCCATAATATCTCTCGGTCTTTTTTAGCATATATCTTGATAGGAAAGGACCTTTTCGACGCGGTTTTTTGCCAGGAGTAGGTCCTCAGAAATTGAATAAAGATGGTTAATGATGCTCTACAAAGTTATTTTCTATGATTAAAGGATTTCAATGAGCTATCGCTCATACCCTAAAAGTTTATATTGCCCGAGCAATGGCCTTAAAGCAAGAATAATTGGATCAAAATCTTGTAACCTTAGCCAAAGACCTTGCTATAGATGTTATTTTGAAACTATCTCCATTGAATTTCTGAAGGCCTACTCATAGTAAAAAACCGCGTCGAAAAAGTCCTTTCCTATCATGATATACGCTAAAAAGACCGAACAAATATTATGAAAACACATAATATAAGATACGTACAAAACTTGTTGATGCTTTTTTCTTGGCCCATCCTCCCATTATATAAATATCGTTATTATATGTAACAGCGGAATGAAATTGGCGGGCATGAGGATAGCCATGAATATCATCTTTGAGAGTTTGAATTTGTACAAATTTATTTGTTGTAATGTCGAACGAATCAATCTAAAAAGGAGTTATTTAAGCAATTAAATTCTATTTTTGGCCAATTCTCGAGTTTCCATCTTGGAGATGTTGGACAAATCGTTTCAATAAAAAGCTTTAGCCTTAGCTGTAGCTATTAGCGTATTAATGACAATTTGTCCTGCCTACGGCGCTGGCACGTGGGAGGGGAAGGAGGTACTAAATTGTGCCTTTGATAAATTGATTCTTTTGATAAAAAATTTTATTATCAATACTGGCTTTTATAATATAATTGTTGGTAAGAGTGTGTATAAAAATGCCCGATGGCGGAGGTTTACAAATCCTATAGTATGGAACGTAGAAAATGGCGGCAGCAGGACATATGTTAACCAAAATGTTTCAGGGAGCTGTTTCAACGGACTTGTCTCAACCGATTTGTTTCAATGGACATGTATCAACCATGTGACATGTGAAAAATCACTATAACTTTAACAGATCAACGTTTCATGCCTCCAAATTTGCGCCGACTCCTGAGTGGCGCAAATTTGGAAGCATGAAACGTTGATCTGTTAAAGTTATAGCATGTCACATGGTTGACACATGCCCATTGAAACAAATCGGTTGAAACAAGTCCGTTGAAACAGCTCCCTGAAACATTTTGGTTAACATATGTCCTGCTGCCAAAATGGTCACCAACATTGACGTTTTTGTCCTTTTTTTAACACTCGAATACTTCTCATAAAAAGTGGTGCAAATGTTGTATTTTGGTGCGTAGATTACGAATAAAAAAATCTTTTTTGAAAAAATTCTCTTTAGGGGTATTTTGGGCTCTACCTTTAACAAGGCCTATTGAAAAATTGTCTTTCATTTTGTTTAAGCTTCCCTGAAAAAAAGTATTGTATTTTTTTAAGCGTTACTATCGCTACTACCGTTACTACTTTTAGTAGTCGCCAAAAATCTGAGGTTTTGCAAAGATTTGCGTATAACTTTTTATTGAAGCGATAACTTTGTATAGGTCTCTATATAAAAGTTGTAGCTTAGATTAAGAGCTTTTCAATGAATGGTGCGGAGTGCACAAGACAACAAATCCGATGAGTTATGACCCAAACAAAATGAAAGACAATTTTTCAATAGGCCTTGGTAAAGGTGGAACTTTCCTAAAGGAAAGTTTTTTCAAAAAAGTTTTTATTCGTAATCTACGCACCAATATTCAACATTTGCACTACTTTTTATGAGGGAGTATTCGAGAGTTAAACTACTTTTTCCAATGAGGCGCTCCAATTTCCATTACCACCACCAAGCAATAATATTTTATCATATACCAATACTGCTTCATGTGTATATCTGCCATTAATGCGCTGTGTCTGCTAAAATATACTGTTTTAAATTTCTTATTTCATGAAGTGTCGTAGTATCTGTGAGACTTTTCGAAAAAGCTAGATAATTAACTGGGGAAGGACCGATTTACTTCGATCTGTTTCCATCGCAAGTTTTTAGATTTTGTATCCAAAATCCAAATATCTCCCAAGTAATTCCGATCATCGACTCCACCAACCAAATAAAGATTTCCTTCTTGAGTTAGTATCATAGAACAGCCATATCTCTGGGAAGGTTTTTTACCATCCACGGCAAGCTTCTTGAAGCTTATTTCCCCCTTCGAGTCGATCACGAACTTAAACAGCTCGTTTGACATTTTTGAGCCTTCTGAATCATAAGATCCACCAAACAAATACCCGCTTTTGTGATCGTCTTCACCAGACTCCAGACAAACTATATAATTATTTATATTTATTGGGGGAAAGTTGTATACCTGCATATGAAATTAATGAAGAAGGTAAATTTTCAACTTGCAATTTCTTCCACCTTTTTGTAAGAGTGTCAAATCGATAGGCATCGTGAAAAGCATTTTTTGATATGTTGGGATTGAAGCCGCCGAAAATGTACACGAAGTTGGAAACAGTGATCATTTTGCATGAACTTCTTAGGCTGGGTGCTTAAAAGAAATATTTTTTTGTATTGAGATGATCAAAATGTTCGCGATCTTTTTTCGCGCACTCCCGAATTGTAAAAACGCATCCCTGAATCAGGGTGATTATCCAAATAGAGTTAGATCCCGCTAGGGTGGTCAATTCAAAAAAGTCATCAAAGTGCCCCCTCATAATTTTTGATTTTGGTCATGAAGTTTTTGTCTATCATTTTTCTCTTGAAACACTAACCACTCCGAGCGAAGTCTCTAAAATTTACTTTAGCGTAAATGCCAGATTCTAATGAAAGTTACTCTATAGTAAATTTTACTCCAGACTCTGGATTCCAGAGGGTAAAAATTTTTTTAATTTTCGCGTCATTACGCAACTTTTATTGACTCAGGGACGAATTTACACTATGGTTATGTTTTCGATGTAAAACGGCAATTACTAAAAGTAGTAGCGATAGTAGCAGTAGTAGCGCTAAAAAAATACAATACTTTTTTTCAGAGAAGGCTCGGATCAAAAAACGGATCGGTGGGAACGATTCTCCATACCCGATTTGATTTATAAAAAATCAAAAAGTATGATCCAAAAATGTAACCCCGAAATATTATGAACATGTTCAATATTTCAGGGTTACATAAGACATCGGAGTTACATTTTTGGATCATAATTTTTGTTTTTTTATAAATCAAATCGGGTATGGAGAATCGTTTCTAAGCCTTCGTTTTTTGGTTCGAGCTTTCCCTGAAAAAAAGTATTGTATTTTGTTTAGCGCTACTACTTTTAGTAATTGCCTGTAAAACACAGATTTCAATAATCGCAAATTTCAAACGCAACCATCTCGAAAACTACAACGATCTAGAAATTGCTGTAAAAACAAAAATGCTCTATTTTTTCGTGAACTTTTCGAATATATAAATTTTCATAGGGTATTTCCGAGCGGATTGGTCTTTAAATAAACCATTATTATGACAATTTTTATAATTTTTACCGCACTCATAAGCAGAGCTTGTCCAGAGTAAAATTTGTTCCGTAAATTCTTCAGCTACACAATCAGTATCGCATTCTGAGGAACTTGAAGGAAGATTTCTTAATGACTGATTAAGTGATCGCTAAAAGTATGAAATTTTAACAAATTTCATGGAGACCCTTGAGAAGGGTTGTGCCAAAAAAGTCACCCCTCTTCAAAAAATAGGGGGGTCCTTTTGGCTTTTTAATTACTTCTTGTTCATGACATGGGCAAATGTCCGAGTCACAATTTGGCTTAATATATTTTGAAGCTGTATAGTTTCTAGTGATAGTGATAATTTCTGAAGTTGGATGTGACTGGTGTAAATTTTTGGTTGAATTTCCATCTTCGCTTGATTTAGCACGGTCTGGATCTGCCTAAAAAGTTTTATTTCAAAAAGCAAACGGATACATCTAACTTTTATGTTAACTTGTACGTGTCCCTTGTTAGCCTATAGCGTTATTTTTTGAATTTTCATCAAAATCTAACCAATTTTTTGTCAAAAATGAATCTTAACAAAGCGTTTCGTAAGACATTAAAGCTATGGTCAGGGCATTTAGGACCAAGACATGAGGAGAGGTCAGATCCCCTCCACTGTTCACGTATGCTGCACCTATAAAATGAAAGTCTGATTCCCTTTTAACTCTTATTGAAAAACGGCTAATAAATAGCATACTTGTACAGAGGAGATAGATATTTTCAAAAATTTATGGGGGAGAAGGGGTCAAGGCGAAACTTCAAAAAAGCGGGGGAGGGGGATCCGAACTGACGACCAAAAAGGTCGCCCAGATTTTGCGAAGGGAGGGATATAGGGGAAAATTTCGAAGAAAAGCGGGAGAGGGATGGATATATCTACTAGTGCTCCAATATGATAAATAGACATATTGATTGATTATTAAAGTTTGGCAAACATATACCCCCGAGTTGTTATTATCTTTAGGCATGGCAAGAGAGCCTTGTACAAACAAACGTTATCAAGATTGTGAATTAACTTCTAACCTCTTCTCAATATGAAAATTACTAAATTATTTTTTATTAGAAAGCTTTTAATAAATAGGTATAAAAATTTGAAAACGCGTTTAAAAAATTAAAACTTGTAATGCCGAGCCTTCTAGAGAACCGGCTACTTCAAATCTTGTGCCTCCTATAAGCTATGTTGAAAGAACTCGCAACAGTTCTTGCCACCCGAAGAGAATGTTACTACTAGGCAAATTCTTTTGGCCTCAAGCGGGGTTTGAACCAGCCTTGCGGGGCGCCTGAGACAAGATCAGTACCACCGAACCATGGGACCCTTGGAGTAAACGCTCAAAATTCTACTCTAGTCGTAACGAACTGCTATAATGAATAGTTATGCCTCGAGTTATTTTCCATATGACAAGTTTGTTTATTCAGTTCCTGAAGCCTTCCTTTAGGCTATGAACATAGGATTACACAACAAGTCAGAGATTCACAGATAAATTCCTCTTACTCGCCCTTTGAGATAGATTTCTCTTACGAAAATAAGTTTTTACAGAGTGCCACTCTGAGTCGCGCTCGAAGTCACCCTCGGAGAATCCGATAGCGCTCGGAGGCGCTCGGCCCATTGTGTTGCTAATTATCCTTTCACAATTATTTAAAATCTTTACCGTATGAAAAAATTTCGCTTTATCAATCATTTATTTTTAAGCTAGAGATCAACGCTAGTTTTGTAATGATTTGTAATGGAAACCAAGTAATAGCTCCACCCTTAGTACAAGAAAAATAGAGGGTGTTTTTTCTTTTTCCGTGTGTTGACATAGATACTAAATTGATATACCTGGATCAAACTACTTACAAAAAATCTTTAAATTCTACATGTAAATGTTAAAAATATATTTATCCTACTACATGTAATGCTCGTCTGTGCAGACGATCTCAGAAACGAGTGATTCAAACCCGGAACGCTAAAATTAAAATGGTAGAGGGCGCTTAGAAAAGAAAAACAAAATTTTTTGTGTAAACTCTCAAAAAAACTCCCAGTAGCGTATCCAGGGGATGCGAGGGGGCGGCCGCACCCCCCAAAATTCGAAAAATGAAAAATTTTCTTAATGGTTCCCCCTTATGTTTTTGCAAAATTTCTGGGCTTAAAATTAGATTCCACTCTCGCACCCCCGAAATTTGATCCTACGCTATTGAAAGTTCCATTTTATTCCTCTTAAGAGCGCATAAAGTTTTTACGAAGTACCGCTCGGGGTCACCTTCGGAGAATCCGCGAGTGCCGGCTGTGATCGACCCTGGGTGTGCCTAAATGCTACTGTTCCAATTGTTCGTACACTTTGGTCACCCGTGATTCAGGGCCGTAGCTGCTGGGGTGGTGAAATCACCGGGGAAAGGCATGTGCCCTTCCAAATCTGAAAATTTCTAAAAAATGATATTTTTTATTAAAAAATGAGGTTTTTTAGTTGGTTCCCCCCCCCCCGCAACATGAATTCTGGCTACGGCATTGTACATATTTTCGATATAATACACAGAATTCCAAAACGTCAACTTTGAACGCATTATCTCGAAAATAGTAACGATTCAGAACATACAATAAACAAAAATGCTCCATTTTTTAATGAATTTTACAAAAATAGCAAAAATTTTTGACCTTTAAATAACTATGCTTCGTTATGTAATATATTAAAGTGAACCTTTTCTGATAAATTTTTGGAACAAGTTTTAATTTTTTAATTGCCAAATTTAAACATTTTTTATTGTATTATAATTTGTTATAATCTCCCTCAGTTTTTCGATCGTAAGAATATTCTTCGTTCCCTTTTCATGTTTATGGCCTTTTCGCTCGGTCGGAATTATTGGCTGTTGCTTGTGGACCTGCATTAGAGAGAATCGTTCGTCGGAAAGAACCGAAAACGCCCACTAGTCACCAAAGCATCCAAGCATGGTAAGATTAAGCAAAATGACGAAAATTATTAAATCAAAATAAAAATTTAAATGAAATCATAGAGGACAAAAAGTAAAGCTCGGAGTCATGTATTTCAAAAGAAATAAACGAACAACTCTAATCATTGATCTTAAATGATTTGATATAGACTCTATTAAAATGTACTTTGTGAGTTAAAGGGACTGTGCAAAAGTGCAACAATTTTGCCGAGTATCTTTTTTGGGTATATACTTTTACAGTTGAATAAAGAAAAAAATATTATACGTTTTTTTATAAGTAAGGAGGAGCTTAAAAATTCTAATGTTACATAAGTAAAGAACAATTGCAATGTTCACGAACTAAATTTATTTGAACTCCAATAAAGAGATATTCATTGAAATGATATTCATACATAAAAAAACATGTCCGCTGTGTATTTAATGTCAATTAGTTAATATTTTTTTAATATTACGATTCATTAAAGAGACGGTGCATGAAGTGTACTGCGTTGAATTGCAGTGTCAAATGTAACCATAATACCCCATTTTTGATGCAAGGAGTCCAAAAGTGACAAAGAGAAAATTTGAAAACTTCTGTAAAAAAGCGTTTCAAAACAGGTCTATTTTATGGTATAAATATGGGGTTTTTATCCAGTAATTTAAAGATATCTCGGAGAAATCGCATCCGTTTCGATGATCTTTTTTTATTCGTGTAGCTTGCGATGCGAGCTATCTGATATTGTGATCACTTTTTGATTTTGACGTCGAGAAAAGATATAAAAGCTTGATTTTTTCGCGGATAGTCTTCATATGTCGATTTTTTTTGAAAAACTCTAACAATGCGAATTTTGATTTTTTTTTGAAAATTTTTTCACAAACGTTCCAGAGTTTTCTGACAAATTTTTTGAGGTATTACTCGCCCGAATAGGAGGAAAAATTTTTTCGATTTGTTGACATCATGCATACATGGGCAAGGAGGGGGGACAGAGTTCGAAAATAAGAAGTGGGTTCATGTAATTTTGGTCAAAAATTTAAGAAGTGGGGCGTTTTGGGTCAAAAATTTACCAAGTTGGTCCAGATATAGGCGTTTTTATAAAAAAAAATCAACTTTTTTTCAAATTTTGGGCAAAAACATAAGGGGTGACTCTTGTTTATTTTTTCGGATTTTGGGCAAAATAAGAAGTGGTATCACTATTTTTCGGCCAATAAGAAGAAGTAGGAGGGGGGACAGTCCCCCTTGCCCATGTATGACCCCATGGTATCACAAGTCAAAATTTAAAAAAAATATGAAGTCCTCAAATTTCGCTAAAAACATGTTTCTGGGGTTCTTCTAATTTTTTTATCAATCTCTTCAATGAACAGCTTTTATTGAATCATATCATTGTCTAAATGCTTGTTCGATTTTTTCTTGTTTTTCAAATCAGATTCATAAATAAGACATGTGCGTAGGTGTCCAGGGGGACCTTTTATTTCTCTGATTAAGCGAATTTTAATATGCTATTGAGTGATAATGATATAGCATTCAATTTTTGCTGTTATATTTGCTCAAAAATAAAGATTATGAATTGAATGGAATAGAATTATTTTGGACTGATACTTGATCAGACAATTTCGAAACATTGAGCAAACATTCAAAGTCATAAGATTTATAAAATAGTTATAAATAATGACGCTCATCATGCAAGACTATACGTCACCATTTTGCACTTCCAAATAAAAAAAGATCAATGAAATCAAAATTCCAAAAAATGACGTAGCTAACGAGAATTTAGAGGGGACAAAACCTCTATATTTTTTGGGATGAGAGGGATGCCCACAATATGTGAACAATGGGGAGGGAGTCTGTCCACCCTCGTTAAAGCGCATCGCCAAAATTTGAGGGGTATATAATCTCGAGACTCCGAGGAGATATGTTAAAACCTATTTTTAGTCAAAAAATCCTTTAAAAAATTTCGACAGTAAGAGGAATCGAAACCCTTATAGTCTGTTTCAATCGAATGAGGGAACAAGTTGAGATCAAATGGTCAAATGTTTAGGACGCCAGGGGCCTGTACAAATACGTGAAAAATGAAAAGTGGAAAATGAAAAATGTTCTTCAAGTGTGTCTCGAAAGGATTTTTCATTTTTCACTCGTCATTTTTCAGTTTTGAATGGATTTTTCATTTTTCAACTTCCTTTTTTATTTTTCATTTTTCACGTATTTGTACAGGCCTCAGGACCCGCGTTGAAGGAACCAGGTTTAATTCCCGCTGGTCCAAAATTTTTGATAATAAATTTTTAGATAAAAAAGTTGTCAAAGCAAGCTCCCCTTTCGCACATGTCTGAAAAAAATATAAGAACCAAGGGGGATTTTTTCGGTTTTTCAGTTTTTTCAAAATCACCTTAGTCCCCGAAAATAGTGAGAAATGCTTATTTTTAAGCTCAGAAAATTACGATTTGTGGTGAAAATAAATGTCGAATTTGGGACTTTTTTTGTTGAACAATGAAAGTTAGAAAAATTTAGATGAAATTCTTGAATGTAGTTAAAAAAACCAGCGCCGCAAAATTTTTTTTTTGATAAACGCCTGAATTTAATGTGAAAATGCTCTAAAAATTACGATTTTTGATGAAAAATAGCAAATTTTGGGTATTTTTGTTGAAAAAATCGGAAATTTTGGTAACAAATCGTAATGGGGGTCCATTAGGATTTTTTATAAAATTTTTGAAAAATTTTGAGAAAAAACATAAGAAGGTACCATTAAGAAAAAAATTTCATTTTTTTGTTATGGGGATGAGGTTCCCTGACATCTCTCTGCCTACGTCACTGGGTGGTCCCTATATGGACCAGTGGCAAAAAATGGGTTAAATTTTAATTTTATTAATAAAAATTTATCTAGCAGTAAATTTATATTTTTTGCCCTTTAATTTTCACTCTAGTTTATTATAGTGCATTTATCAATTTTTTGATCATTAAGGCATTAAGGATCAGCCTTATAATGATAAGGTTTTTCTGCGAAATTTATGATGATAATTTGAGAAAATAATTTCACTGCATCATAAAGTTTGAGAGAAAAAAGTTTTTTTGATCATTTTCCGCATATCTCATATAAAATACATGATACCGTAAGCAACCTAATAGGATTATATTTTGAACCTTTACAATTGTATTAGTCATAGAAATGAGCGGAAACGCTTCAATTTCTTTGCCTGCGTCTCTCTTGATAAATGGTGTTTGTATCATTGGTCGTTTTGTGCATATTTTGTCTCATTTTGTGTTCAATTTCGTATCGACAGCCACTAAGAAGCAAAATGCATAACCAATCCGCATATATTTGGCGAAGCTGCACAGTTCACATGGGGACATACGTGAGAAAATATTGTTGAATCGGAAGGGTGTGGTTTTAGAGAGCCACAAAATAATATTCATGCATGCACAAATACAAGCGTCTGGAAATGGAAAACATCGAAATCGAATTGGGTTTTTTAACTTTATAC
This sequence comes from Acrobeloides obliquus, assembly GCA_034698545.1. Taxonomy (NCBI): domain Eukaryota; kingdom Metazoa; phylum Nematoda; class Chromadorea; order Rhabditida; family Cephalobidae; genus Acrobeloides; species Acrobeloides obliquus. The sequence goes on along the minus strand of JAQGBS010000048.1, from coordinate 17,162 downwards.
AAATAATTTATCACAATGGGAAGATATATCATTGCAAAGATATTAACTCGTAAGTAAAAAAATACAACTATCAAAGTATGATCAAATATAAGAAAATATACAGATAGAAACAACCAAAGATTTTTTGCAATAAAAGCTTTGTTTAAATACACATTCAATGTTTCCTAAAATATTTAATAAATTAATTTAATTTCAGCACAAAAACCTTACAAGATTTTAAAACTTGCCACTTGCACAACTTCTACGTTGTTCCAAGTTTTCGCCCAATTCCATATCCATGTTTTTTGTCCACTTTGTTGAAGGGGCATTTGAATCCGGTCCAATGCGAGGCTTCTAAAATTCAAAATTAAATAGCGGAACTTTTTGTTTAAATTAAAAATGGTCAAGAAAATATTTACATGCTGAGCGGGCTTGATATCTTTCTTAGCCTCGCTTAGATCTTTAAACATGTGATTAAACGCTTGTTCTTCTTTTTCCAAACGTCCATTTTCCCTTTGATAATTTCTATGAAATTCGTCAAATTGCGTCATATCAATGCAATCTGGATAGTTATTAGGATCATTCATTCTAAAAATAATCTTAAAACATTAAACGTGCTATGTTTGTTTGTTTACGCTATCTCTGTTACCTTAACTTCAATTCCGTTACGACCTATATCAATCGATAGGACTCGACAAGAAAAGAAAAATGACACCAAGGCCATGGGAATACCTTTCAAGAAAAATTGACAAGTGAAAAAAGTTTCTTTTCAGAGTCAATTGCAGTTGACAAGTGAAAAAACTTTTTTCATTTGTCAATTGCAATTGCCTCTTTTTTCACTTGTCAATTGCATTTGACACGTGTCAATTGCAATTGATACATGTCAATTGCAATTGACAAGTGAAAAACAGTGTCAATTGCAATTGACAGGAAAACTTCAATAAATCAGTCTGTTTTGATATATTTTTGCGTCTAATTTCTTACTGTGAAAGAAATTTTGAAAAAATAATGAATTTTCGTTTTTCAATTAGTAAGTCAATTGTTGTACACGACTGTTATAGTAAAGTTGAGTTTCGATTTAGAAACCCCTTCTGGATGAAATTTAAAAAAGCCAAAAATCGAGGTTAAATTGGATTTTTTCGAGCGACCACATTTTGGATAGCTAATTGTATAGAAAATATTTTGTAAACAAATTATTGGAATCTTTTACTTTTGCCGAGGTAAAATGGCTTTTTGTAGTCTATTTTCAAAAATCTGTAAAAAATCGAGGACAGCTCACATGTCAGATTTTTCCGGATGATAGCAATTTTGTAAATTGGGATCATAAGGAATTTTTTACAAAAAGAATTAGTGAAAAAGCCTTCAATATTGTGATATATATTTATTGAAAAATTATGACTCTTTTCCATTTCATGAGGCTACATCTCGGTGAAAATAAAAGAATTTTCAATATTTTCTTTAAAATATTTCTCATAGCTATCCAAAATGTGATCGCTCGAAAAAATCCGATTTAACCTCGATTTTTGGTCAACACTATAGTGACCCCTTAAAGTCTCGATTTATAAATCGAGACTCGACTGTAGTAGGATAGGATTGGAACAAACTATACCTCTGACGAAGATCTGTGAGCAAATCATATGAGTCAGTGATATTTTCAAGCACTAATTTCGACTTGGTTGTCACATACTCATAAGCACGCTAAAAATATTAATTTAATAATTTAATATATAATTTTTTTTACAAGCTCTCCTTCGAAAGTCTTGATAAAGGTAACTTCCATTCGAAGATTTCTATACTTCGTATTAGCTGGTGTCATATCACTTAGGAATGTACTTATGGTAATGTCTTCTATCTCTCGAGATTCACCACATGTGACGATTTTATCATGAATTTTGTTCCATAATTCTTTAACAATAGCTTTCAAATGGGTAGGCCACATACAAACTTTCCTAAAACATTCCAATTAGCAATTTTATAGGTCATAGGCCTGGAGGTCCAAAACGGTAAAAAAAGACGATACTGATTATTATTAAAAAAGGATTGCACCAATCGATTCAGCTAATCTAGAGGAGCAAAATGAGTACTATAAAATAGGGATTTCCGTTTTTTACCCATGGCCGAGTGGTTAAAGCGCTCAATACGACTGAGGGGGGTTGGAAAATTTTTTATTTTTCGTGAAATAAAGTTTAAATAATAATTACCCCTTCAAGTTGAGAGGTATCCAGATGTTTTCTCTCGTAAGAATTTCACCTCCAACGATTTTGACCACCACAAAGCTGGATTGGAATGGTTGAGTAGGACAAACTTGTTTGATCTCAATAGTCTTCCCTACTCCAACGGTCAGAATGCCTCGAAGACATTCTGTCATGAAAACTTCGCCCTCTTTGACATCTAGATTATTTTCTCCATTGGCAAAGGTAAATCTTGTAACACCATCACTATTTGTGTAAATACAGTACACAATGCTAAAATAAATAAGATTAAAAAATTTTTTGTAAAAGGAAAGTTACCGTCCGTGTTCGAGATTAATATCTTTTCCGTTGATGTAGATATTGGCGCAGTTTTCATTTGAGTCATTTGGGAGTGCTTGTACAATATATTTTTTGTGGCCAAACTAAAAAAAGATAATTTTTAATATTGGAATAATTTTTTAATACAAATTATACAAATATTTTTAAGCTGAGATGCAGCTTTTATGCAAAAACAGAGTTTCTAAAATAGTTTATTCTATAAACAAGTTCTCCGTGTACAACAAATTTACGAGATAAATTAGGCTAACTGATAAAACTTTTTGAATTCCAACGAACTTATTGAAATTTAACAATGGCGAGCGAGCTCGTAATTAGGGTTGTCGAGATCTCGAAAATCGAGACCCTCGAAGATTTTGATCTCGAAATTGGGCATTATAGCGTTTCGAGATCTCGAAGCAATCTCGATCCCGAGAGTCTCGGACAGATCTCGAATCGAGATCTTTCTCGCTGAGGTCGATTTTCTAGTCACTTGACTATCGAATTATAACTTTTTTGGCGCAATGTCCAGTAAAAGACTATATACAGAATATTCAATAATTTACGTATTTAAAAACCAAAAATCGAGTTTAAATTCATTCCGGTCGCCCGATGACTCATTCGATAGCCCCCATCAAGCCATTTTTTTAGAAAAATTTTTATTGAAAAGCTTCTATTTCGAATTTTTAGCCCAAAAATATTGAAAATTACGATTTTTTGAAATTTTCCTTATTTTCAAAACGTTGCCAAAAATCGATTTCTTCGAGCGACAATTTGGATTTCTTCAAGCGACACCAATCCTGAAAGCTGGGATAATTTTCAGTATTTTGGGCTAATTCAAAAGTAGAAACTTTTTCAATAATTTTTCCTAGCAAAATGGCTTTATGGGGGCTATCAAATGGTAATCGGGCGACCGAAATGAATGTAAACTCGATTTTTGACGAAGTTTTTAAATACGTGAGTAAATTATTGAACACCCTACATAAAATAATATATAAGAAACAAGTAATAAACAAATCAATATTTCGTATAGTCAAGAAAATTGAAGAAACATATGAAAAACAGGGCCATCCTAATCACTAATAGTAAATATTGGTTGGCCCGTAAAGATAAACTTATTTGAAAATGTTTAGAATATATTATTTGTCTAGTCCGATGGAAACATATTCTAATTGACCAGTTTTATATTTATATATATATATTTTTTTGATGAGGAAATAAGTTAGTGAGGAAATATGAAATTTAGAAAATATCCTGACAGGGCCATATTAAAAAACTTTCTCCCAAATTCCTCTTCAATTTGGAAGAATTTGGGGGTTAAAAAAGATAAGAGGTTTTGCCTGTGAATCGAATAAAAAAGTAAGAATGCTAGTCTATCATTCTCAAAATTTGAAAATTGTTTTAAAAAATGAAATTTTTTCAATTACCTCAATAAAATGGTTTCCATCTATTTCATAATGTAACATTTTCCTAAAATTATTGAAGTATAGTCATTACAATCATATTTTTTTTAAAATTGCCACTAGTTAGCCAAGTCTTTTATTAGTAGGCTAATTAAATAATGCCGTTTTTTAAACGGATTTTTGAAAGTCCTATCCTGGCTTCCATAAAGCTTTTTCGCTGCGATTTTTTCAGTAAATATAAATCAAGTATGGAGAAAATTTTTATGCAAATTTCAAATTCAAACGATTTCAACTTTCGCTGTAATGCATTTTCAAAAATATACATATTTTAGCGTATTTTAGACCTATTTTCTACCCTTTATTTTTCCATAGAAAAGGCCGTTTTTGATGGAAATTTTTTCTTTTATAGAAAACCAATGTCGCCCTACAAGATTCTCTCATTCATTTTTCCCCTCGATGCAAAGTTTTCGAGATTTCGAATTTTCTTCCCAGGGCATTCCAAAATGCCATTTTAAAGCTTAGAATCGCTCAGGATGATTTTTTCGCAAAAAATTTTATAAGGAATTTTTATGGCGATTCTTTTGAGTCTGAAATCATCAAAATCGGAGATAAAAAATTTTTCAAATATGTCTAACCAAAAATGGTCAAAAATTTGTTGTCTCCGATTTTGATGATTTCGATCTCAAAAGAATGCCATAAAATTCTGCACCGACCCTTATAAAATTTTTTACGAAAAAATCATCCTGAACGATTCTAGGAGCCAAGCTTTAAAAGCATTTTTGAGTACCCTGGAAAGAAAATTTTAAAACTTTGCATCGAGGAAAAAATGAATGAGTGAATCTTGTAGGGCATCATTAGTTCTCTATAAACAAACAAAAATTTCCATCAAAAATGACCTTTCTTATGGAAAAATAAAGAGGTAGAAAATAGGATATGCCAAAATATGCATATTTTGGAAAATTCATTACAGCGAAAAGTTGAATTCGTTGGAATTTGCAGACGTGATACAAAAGTTTTTTAAAGAGCGCCTCTATGACGCCGAGATAATTCTCCTGTGTAAAAAGTCAACAATAGATAATAAATGGAATCAAATAGATTGATTCGTACACCCTCTCCCTTTTTGCACTAAAGCTTTATGTCGCTTCCACACCTTCAACGCTCTCTTGATTAAAAGAATGTACAGGGTTGTTCGGAAAGTTTTTTCCCAAGTGCCCATAGTGCTATTTTTTTAGAAGGTTAGTATATAGCAATCACTTTTAAAATAAACTACTGATACATTAGATATTACTAACATAAGAATTTAAAGTAAACATTGGAGTGGTAAAGTTTTATAGTACTTCCGGAAAATCTTATTGCCCATATCTAGTGCCCATTCTAGTACCCATAGTGCCCATTAGTACCTATAGTGCCCATAGTACCCATCTAGTGCCCATTAATGCCTACTAGTGCCTATAGGCACTATAGTGCCTATTAGTGCCCATAAGGTGTATTGTAGATAGTAATGATACACCTTAATGTACGATACACCTTATGGGTACTAATAGACACTATAGTGCCTATAGGCACTAATAGGCATTAATGGGCACTAGATGGGTGCTATGGGCACTATAGGTACTAATGGGCACTTATGGGTACTAGATGGGCACTAGATAGGATAATAAGATTTTCCGGAAGTACTATAAAATTTTACCACACCAATGTTTACTATAAATTCTTATGTTAGTAATGTCTAATGAATCAGTAGTTTATTTTAAAATTGATTGCTATATACTAACCTTCTAAAAAAATAGCACTATGGGCACTTGGGAAAAAACTTTCCGAACAACCCTGTATATTTATATGAGAACACATGAAAGTAAATATAAACTATTAGAGATTATAAAGGTCATAAATCACATTTTCCAACTTCCCAAATTGCTAATAAATTTCAAAATATATTGAGTTATGAAAAGGACCTTGGCACAGCCTAAATTATTCTGCACTTTTATAGGGGTTATTCACATATTACGTAATCAAAAATTTTACATTTATAGACGGCTCTTCCTTCCATGATCATTGGTACCCCCTCAAGTCTTGATCTTAAATTATACGTGTTTTTAAGATCCCGACTCATTGAAAACGTGGAAGCAACGTAGAAACTTCTCCGGCACTTGCGGATACTCAGATACTTTCAGAGCGACGCTTTAAAAATTATTTTTTACCGATATTTTCATTAAAAAAATAAAAACATATGTTTTTATTTTTCTAATGGAAATATCGGTAAAAAATCATTTTTAAACAAAACTTGCACAAGATATTAAATTTTAAAGAAAGTAAAAACGCTCATAAATTTTGAAATTTATAATGTTTTATCAATCGCTTCAATGAACAGAACTTTATTGAATCATGCATTATTGCCTGATTCGATAAAAATTTGTTTCTTAAACAATGGATTGAACATTGTAAAATTTAAAAATCTACACATGATTGCTTCAAATATGATCTGTGATTCTACATATGATTGCTTCAAAAAAAGTTTGCTTCAAACAAAATGTTGAGGAAAATCAAGCAACTGATCTATTTTTATGCGCAAATGTAAAACGTCTAGCCTGCCAGATGAAATTTTTTAGCCTCTGAAAAAAGGTTTTGTTCAAAAAATTACTATTTTGGCCGCCGCGATTTGCGCGGCCAAATTTTGTTATTGAAAACTACACCTTGAAGCAAAATAAAGAGCATCACCGCAGGCAGGCAGAAATTTAAAAAAATGCTTGTTTTTAAACTGAAAATGCTGAGAAAATTACGATTTTTGATGACATAATTGCAAATTTGTTAAAAAATAAGAAATTTTGATGAAAAATGGAAAATTTAGTCAATTTTTGTGAAAAATCGTAATGGGGTCATTAAGATTTTTTAATTTTGAACAAAAACATAAAGAGGACCATTAGGAAAAAATTTCATTTTTTGAATCTCGAGAAAAAAGGTTAAAAGGAAAGGTTTTGCTTCGGAAAAAAGAAAGCCTTTAAAAAAGGTAAAATAGCAGGCCTGTAAAATGTGTTTTTTTTTTCATAAATTGTTAACAATTTACGAAAGAATACGTGTTGAACTTTGTAAAAAGAGTTAGTGTAGACGGCAAATGATATTTTCCTCAATTTTCGCAAAACTATGTACTTATGTTTATTTATTTATATCTCTTTTGATTTATAAGTTTCTCTTTTTCAATGTTCTCCCTTCAATCCGACTGCGTTCCTCTACGTGTTAGAAAGGGTGGGTAGACAGCTTTTCGAACGAATGAGACGGTTCGTTCTTGCTTTTGGACCGCTGCAGATATGATTTTTGGGGGCATTTTTGTACGTCTCTAGTCTTCCTATATAGTTGTATTGAATTGGAATAGACGCGTGATATAAAAAAGGGAATAAAAACACGATATAAGCACAATAGCGACCCAGAGAATAAAAGAGTGCTAGTGAACGAAAAGCATAAGGTCCCATAAGCTATGGCCAGGCAAGCTAAGTTTGGATTGGGGAATGGAACAACTAAAAAAAATTAAGAAAAACGTCAAAGTATTGCTAAATTTCGGCTTAAAGGGGGAACATCGCGACAAGATCTCCGACAAAAAAATTTTTCATGATTTTTTCAGAAATAACCCTTATGGGGGTAATTTTATGCGAGAAATCGATTGCGCACATTCTCGAATCTTGAAAATGCTTCCTTGACTCTGATTCAGGGAAATAAGAGTGTGTATTGAAGCGAAAATCCAACATGTACAGAGTGGGCCAAAAAAGTGGATTTTTGGGATTCGAAAATGTATTGTTCTAAAAATGACCTCTTTAGAGGTAATTTTATGCGGGGAATCGATTGCGCGTACCCCGAACCTTGAAAATGCTTTCCTGACCCTGATTCAGGAAAAATTGGGTTTTTGAAGCGAAAATTGTCGTTTTTCGCATGTTCAAAAACTCAATTTTTCTCTGAATCAGATTCAGGGAAGCTTTTTCAGGTTTCGAAAATTCGCGCAATTGATTCCCCGCATAAAATTACCCTAGAAACATAAAATTACTCTTAGAAAAATAAATTTTCGAGTTCCAAACAATTACAAAAATTACTTTTTTTGGTCCACCTTGTGCTAATTTCCCTGAATCAGGGTCAGAGAAGTGTTTTCAAGCTTCGGGCATGCGCTCAATGATTCACCAATTTTATTCTTTTGTATGACATCATCAAAAACTTTATCTACACTTTACAACAGGATTTGATATCGGACTTTTCTCGCGGGTTTGAGGGACTGTTATGTTTGTGTGTTACTATTTTGCTTCTTTTAATAAAGTTTATAAAATATAAATAGCAATAAACATAAACAAACAATTTTTTTAGATTTTTTGTAAACAACTCAGGTTTATAAACACATAATATTTTCACGATAAAGAAGCTGAATTTTTGTTAAAAATCGATTTTTTTCAACAACAAAAAATTTATTGAAAAAGCAAAATAGTTATCGGCGGGGACTGGGATCGAACCTGCGTTTTTCTGCCTGCAAAACTAACGCTTTTTTTAAATTTAATCAAGCAAGATGCCAGATTTAATAAAAGTTAGTTTTGAAACGATTGATAGTATTTGAAAAAATACAAATTCTAAAAATAAAAAACTTTTAAAATAAAAAGTTTTAATGAAGTTCTGGAGTCGTCGATTGGAGTTGCCGCTCTGAGCTCTTGGCCCCCGTTTGGCCGAGGCGTTCAGCAAAATAGCCCCTCTAGATTACCGGAGCGCCGCAGTCCCCAGTTCTATAATATTATTCACTTATATAAAAACATCAAGAGAATCAGTAGTGTATCCAGAAACAAATTCAGGTGGCCCAATTTCAAGAATTTTACGCGATCGTTTTTAAGTCGACGTTCTGCTTTTTGAAAAATTTTGTAGAAAAACCGCATTTTAAACAAAAAAAACCAGCGCTGGAGGCAAAATTTTTTTGGAAAAACCTTATTTTGACGCTGAAAATGCTTATGACATTGCGAATTTTGAATAAAAATGGATAAATTTTGGACAATTTTATTAAAAAAGTAAATCTTGTTGACAAATGAAACATTTAGTCAATTTTTGGTGAAAAATCGTAATGGGGGGACCATTAGGATTTTTTAAAAATTTTCGTAAAAAGATAAAGGAGATCATTAGTTAAATTTATTCATTTTTCGTTTGGGGGAATCCTCATGGATACGCTAATGAAGAGAATACAAAAATATGTTCAACTTACAATATCACAAGTCAGACAAACAACAAGCATCAAAATCTTACACGAAGGACAACTTAAAAAATATATGATTTGTTTCATAATGCTCGAAAAAACAAATGAGATATTTTTTGAATCTTCGTACCAATACACAACTTTTATTGACTCAGAGATAAATTTATACTGTGTTCATGTTTTTGTTGTAATACACAGATTTCAAAAACCGCAAACTTCTAACGCATTTATCTAAAAAACAACGACTCAGAGGTCGCAATGAAAACCTCCATATGGTTATTGAAAAAATTTTTTGCGAAAATTTGCTATAAAAATCGCATAATTTCGGTATTTTTGGAAACCTGTAGAATTTTTTGGCTTGAATTATTTTAATAAATTTTTCGTTGTTGTCCTTTATGAAAGAATTTCAAGCTTATTGCTTGGTTATCAGCACAAAATCTAAAAATATTTCTTATAAATTAAGCAAAACTGAATCTCACCGGGAGCCTTTATTTATTGTTTCGGTGCTCATAAAAGATTATTGTCACTTTGTACACCTTGTTCTTGCTTGACAGGTTTGCTAAAACCACTTTTCCAATTTTGCCGTTTACCACAAATTTTCAGATTTTTCTAAAACACAAAATTTAATTAATAAACTAATTTCTACCATTGGAGTAACCAGTTCGAGTGCATTTCCATCAGCGTTTTGTCGAGTAAGAACAGCTGGTACATTTCCAACAGCATTTTGTTCAACAAGAACAGATGGTGTATTTTCAACAGTGCTTTGTCCAGCAAGACCAGAGGGTGCATTCTCGACAGCATTCTGTCCAGCAACAGGTGGTGTATTTCCAACAGAGTTTTGTTCATCAAGACCAGAGGGTGCATTCTCGACAGCATTCTGTATAGCAAGAACAGGTGGTGCATTTCCAACAGAATTTTGAACAGCTCCACTTGTCTGAACAAATGCGACTTGTAGACCAACCGGAATAACAGTAGAAACAGAGGTCTCTTCAACTTCCATGGCTTCATGATTAGTTTCGAGGCCTATTTGAATGAGTCTTTCGCTTTCCAATTTCTGGTATTCCACTTTTAATAGTGCCACATCATAGCGCCAAGCTTTAAAGAAATTCTGCATTTTGAAGCCTTGTGTGCGTATTTTCAAAATTGCATTCTTCAATCTAGCAAGCCTTGTGTGATGTGTGTGCCTATTTTTCAAAATTGCATTCTTCAATCTATAAAAAATTACATTATAATAAGATATAAACCGAGTTAAAGATTTCATGACCTTATGAAAATAACATCATTTTTTAATATTTTAAAACATTTTTCGCTGTCGTTACAGACAAACCTCGATATACCCCTCCCCCCCCCCGAAGCAATGTTAACAATCTTATCCATTTGATCAAGGGGGTTTGCAGTCTGTCGGACTTTTTCGAATGCTGTAGGAGGGGCACTAGTCAAGGATTTTTTCCCATCTACGTCCTTAGTCTTTCCCTAAAAATTCAGAACTTGTACTGCCCTGGAAGAGTTAATGTTTTTTTAAAAGACCCAGCTACCCAGCCAAAAGATGGACCCAGACTCGACTACGTTTACATTGACCAGACAGATATTATAAAGTTGATCAATAGACTCCCTTCTAAGACCTCAAACAGCCCATATGAAGTTCCCTATGTGTTTATTAAGAACTGTAAGTTTACCCTTCTTCCCGCGCTTAGCCACATTTACCAATTCTCCCTTAACTCGGGCACCCTGCCCTCCGCATGGAAGAAAGCCAAAGTCATGCCTTTGCTTAAGTATGAATCCTCTAATGGGTTGCTAATTTCCTCTACGATAGGACTTTTGTTGTCAATGTTGAATGCCTATTCTTCTCCTAAGTCTGTCCTAAGTGATGTGCCTCAAGGCTCTATTCTTGGCCCTCTGCTGTTCATTTTCTACATTCACGATATTCCTGGTTTATACTCTATTGCCGATGTTAAGCTCTATGCTGATGACCTCAAGGCCTATGTTGCCCACAAAAACCATCGTACCAAACTTATCTCTCTTCAAAATTTCATCACCAATCTTTCGGTTTACGCAGACAACAATGTTCTCAAGCTTCAACCTACAAAATTTTGTGTTCTTTACCTCGGTCATAACAACAAATCCTATCAATACACCCTCAACAATTCACCCATTCCAACTAAGGACGTTGTTTGCGACCTCGGTCTTCTTGTTCCTTCAACTTCAAGTAGTCCCATCATGTTACTCATGTAGCCAACAAGGCAATGTCAAGACTTTATCTGCTGTTTAAGTCTGTTCAATCTTGTGATGATCAATTACTTTCCTTTTTTCTCGTTTTCAACAGATGCTACAAGCTCAAGTACCGCTTTATTCCAGACTACCCCGAGCGACTCAAGATCCTAGAGATGGAAACTCTCGCCTACAGAAGACTAAAGGCCGATCTTATTTTCTTCCTTCCATAAGTTTGATAAAATGAGATAGCTATCGAAACCTTCTATCCCCCTCCCCTTTTTGTGATATTTTTATTTCCCGTACCAATCCCATGGGCATCATCACCCAGACAACTACTAAAACATGTAAATCAGACTTCTTTACTGTCAGAATTCTTACAATCTATCTCAAACTATCCCCAGACATCATTTCTCTATCCTCACCCTTTCGTATTTTATCGTGTTATTGATGTGACTATGGAATTATTTGAACGTTGGTTATTGTTTATTATACCACGTTATGTTTTATCGCGATCTGTATGGTCGTAATAAATTTATTTATTTTTAAATCAATCTTACATGAATTGCTTGTGATAAAGCTCTGCTTCCCAGTTAAGTAACTCGTTGCGTGTCTCAGAGATATTATCAAAAGCAAGTATAGTCCCTTCTGAGATTTGTCCAATCGATCTCTAAAAATAAGTAAAGAATTGATGGATTAAAGAGCCCTGGCAAGCACATGCAAACGCGTTGAACCCATTTTATCTCAAGCAAGTGCTAATGCAATTGCAATCACAGTTGTAGGCAAGATTTGACGATGGGGGAGGGGTGAACTCTTAAAGTCAGGAAAATCCGAAAAAATCATAAATGGGACCATTATGCAAATAAATTTTTTCTTCACGCCTTTGGCGCGATAGGGGGCTTCAGCCCTACAGTGTCCAGTCCCTGTGGCTATGCCCCTGGTTGCAACCATAACATTGTTTTTCAGAATTTTACGAGTTGCCGTTTTGGATGAGTTGAGCCATTGTGCCTATAAACAAAATTTTTTGAGTTTATTGAATATTGTTGCCAGTATTGTTTGATTCAATAAAAATCTTGCCTGATTTACTAAAATCCAAGAAAAATCTCGTTTACTGACACGATTGGCTCAACTCATCCCAAAACGATGAGATTCTGGAAAATAAAATTTAAAATTAGGCAATCCGAAATCGCTGAAACACAATCGATTTGGTTGCGCCGTGCATGCGTGCATGTTCCTGATTTTCAATAAAATTGTTTATATTGAAACGATTGACAGGATATCATCCTGTCAATCATTTTGGCAGGATATCATGTTCAATCGTTTCAAAAAACCCAATTTATTGACAATCAGATCATTCAAGCAGCGCGTTACAAAGAAAATCGATTTGCTAAAAATTTCGATTTTGTTGCAACTCGTTCTTTATTGCATAGGTTTGTTTATAGTTATCATGAGTATTTGCATGAGTGTTGTGATGGTTTCGACGCGCTTGCATATCGAGGTTGCAATTTTTACCAAGATTTCTGTGTCCGCTTCCTTTATACGTGATATTTGCAGAGTAAAGCAATATCTTGCTACATTATTTCCCTCAAGGAAATTGACTATCATGGCACATTGTTCTAAGTTAATCATCTCTCCTTGATATGTTTCTTTGAAGAGATCAACCAATTGTTGTAATTCACTTGACAAGAGCACACGATTCCTAAATATAAACAAAATTGCCATTTAATTATTACAGGTTTTTTAAGTTGCTACCACATTTCACAACTTCACCAAAAATCGAGTTTAAGAGATACTTTCTCGAACGTTCAAAAATTGTCTTATACTGTTCGAGCGGCTACAATTTGAATTTATTTATTAAATTTAACGCATGGGAAAGTTTTTTTAAAAATTTTTTCACAAAACTTTAATCTCGATGATCCCCAAAATTTGCTGCTCACTGCTCGGAGTACCCCCCCCCCCTCCCAAATTGGAGGGGATTTGGGGATGGGGGGGGGGAGATTGTTATGATGTGGTAGAGGACGACAAGAGACAAGATCAAATGGCAACAGATCAATCTATAGAAAAAATACTGGGGTATTCTAAAAATGTTAAAAAAGTTAGTAAGATAAAAAATCGAAATTAAAGCTTCTTCAATAAGTTTTTTTTTCACAAAATCTCTTGACGGGGGGGGCAAGCTAATGAGCTATCGGGAGACAGAAACGGATTTAAACTCGACAATATGTTTATTTTGGAGAAAAAATTTTTCTCCAAAAACTTTTTGGAGAAAAATTATAATGGGAAGCCAAAGATGTAGGACGTGGTATTAGAATATTAAAAAATAGTTACAAAAATTACTCCTCTTTATGCCACTCGCCGTTAACTTGATGTTCGATGTCAATTATCCGAGCAACAACATTGCATAATAAAAGTGGAAGAACTTGTCGCACCTCAATTGATTCGCCGATTACCACATTCAACAGATCTCGGAGATGTTTTGGCAAAGCTATCTCACCACGAGCAACATACGAAGAATATCTTCCGCTACGGCCAGCCGATTTGATGCCAAACGTCCCTCCCTTTCTAGTAGAACAAATGAAATTGCTAAAAAAGTTTTTGAACTATAGTTTTCAAGTTAATGAAAGCTTACAGTGGGATCGAGACATCAACGTCACCTGGGTTAACTAACACATGTTTGGATTCCTCGAATCCTTTTGATTCACTTTGGACATCGACGACTTTGAGTTTACCAAGACAAACCTCAAAAAATGTAAAATGATCGATAAATAATGTTAATAACGTTTTATGTACCAACAGCAACGATTACTATCGACATGACCCTTTCGAAGCTGATATAAATTAGTAGTGCTCATGTTTAATGCAAATAATCTTATCACTCAAATCTTAGAGATCGACAACATTTTTCGGCCAAGTTGGCATTAAGAGTTTATTGCTGGGTCAAAATTGTAATTCCAAACGAAATTATTGAGGTTGAAGTTGAAATTTCGTATTTCGACCCATTTCGATGATTGAATTTTCAACTTCGAAGCAACAATTTCAAAAAAAAAACATTTCAAAAATTTGATTTCGACAAATTTGAAGAATTCAAAACTCTAAAAACGTAACGGTTTCCTATAATCAGGGCCGTAGCCAGAACCCAAGTTGGAAGAGGGGGAGGGCACTACACCAATATAATTTTTCATAGAAAAATTGAATTTTGTAAAAGAAAAAATCCTCTTATCTAATGTGTAAAGTATGTCTGTCCAGATGATCTCAAGATCGAGTTATTTAAACAGAGGACGCTAAAACTACAGTTGTAGACGCTGAGAAAAGACGAACGACACCACTTTTGTGAGGGTACCCTTAAAGGGGGGTATCTTTTACGGCCTAATCTCCGAAAATAAATTTTCCTAATTTTTTTTGCAAAATGAGATATCTAGGGGTAATTTTATGCGAAAAATCGATTGCGCACATTCCCAAAGCGTGAAAACCTTTGTTTGACCCTTAAAAATTGAAATATACGTTTTTTATAGTATACGTACAGGTTGTTTTTGATGGTTGGTATTTTTTTTGCGCAAAAAAACTTTTTTTTCGCGCAAAAAATATTTTTTTTGCGCAAATATTTTTTTTCGCGCAAAAAATATTTTTTTTGCGCAACAGAATATTTTTTTGCGCACAAGGCCTAGGCTTAAGCCTAGGCCTAATCTTAAGCCTAAGGCCTAAGCTTAGGCTTAAGCCTAGGCTTTGTGCGCAAAAAAATATTTGCGCAAAAAAAAATATTTTCCGTTTTTGATTGCTTTCACATTTCAAAAATTCGCCAAAAATCGAGTTTAAATCCGTTTTCATCGCCCAATAGCTCAATCGAACGCTCTAATCACCGGATTTGATTGGCAAACAAAATTATTGAAAAAAAATTTTATTTTCGATTTTTTAGCCCAAAAATAGTGAAAATATGGGTAAAAATACGTATTTTTCAATTTTTAAGGGTCAAACAAAGGTTTTAACACTTCGGGAATGCGAACAATCGATTTTTCGCATAAAACCCCTAGATATGTCATTTTGCAACAAAAATTAGGCAAAATTTTTTTTCGGAGATTAGGCCCTAAAAAATACCCCCTTTTAAAAAAATTCCCACGACCACGCAGGACCTCTCGAGAATCCATGAGCGCTCGGCTCCTGGTTCTTGATAAAAAATGTTAAAAAATAGGTAAATTTTGTATAAAAAATAGATATTTTTATATTTATTGTTCAATTGGAGATCTTACTTCAAATTCGCATGATGGAAAAGGAAAATTTTTTATTCAAGAAATATAAATTTACTTAAACTCTTGAAGCTTGAAGGTATTTGAAAACAAGGCAAGAAATAGCCTACAAGAAATATGATTTCTTATCAACTATCATGAACAAGAAATCGTTTTCGACTCCAGCGAAATTTGATTTGAATATTTACTCTATTCATGCGGAAAATGTTTATGCAAATAAAAATCTTAACACCTGATTCACTTCGTATAATTTTAAGGAAATTTTAAATCTGTATCGTCTACAGTCAAAACTCGATTTATCGCCACCCCTCGGCAGGCAGCATCTTCAAAAAATATAATCAGTTTTCTACCGACTTGCACTAAAAAATCTTTAAAATTATTTAATTAAATGATTTTTTATTTTTTAATAGCTTCAAGAATTTCACAGATTATATTCAAAAACAAGGGGTGGCACTAAATCGAGCTTTGACTGTATATAACAAAATTATTTCATACGATCGATAAAAATTTTTCGAATCATGAAAAAAGTTTTTTCATGATTAACGATACGTTTATACTCAACTTTGATATAAACAAATAGATCAGCTGGAGACTTACAAAAAAAAAGAAATTTTGGAGAAACAACAAAATGAAAATTGCTTACTATACTACAGAAGTTATCGCCAATGTTAACTCCTTGTTGCATCATTTTTGTAAGTCTAAATAGAAATGAGTTTTAATCGAAATTATATTATAATATTTTGCAACAACTTTCCATTGAGGAATCTATAAAATAATATTTTTTATTATGCCTATTAGAAAAGAATGCGGCCAGCATGTCTATTTTTTAAAAAGAATTGAAACACTTTTCGAACTTCCGCTTTACCATGACCACTCATTGCTAACACCTCTCGCCGATGAGCTTCACTCTATTTCGAACCCATACTGTCCACCATTGTTGCATGCAATAATTTTGCTTGATTCGAGGAGTAACAGAATACAAAAGAAAAAAAGGACAAAAAAAGACTACATGAAGATACAAAAAAGAATACATGAGAGGTGGGGTTTGCTTTCGCTTCTCTCTATTTGAAATATACAATTCATTGCACCGCCAGACGCGCGCCAGAACACTCCGCATTAGTAAGCATGACTAAGAATTCCCACCAAATATGATAAAATTAAAACACATAAACGTCATCGTTGTTGATGAAAACATAAGGAGGAATTTAGAAAAAATTATTCATTTTTCGTTTTGGGGGAAGGGCTGACCTCATACAGAGGTGTCAGAAAACTTACCTTTGGTGCAAGTTTTACTTGCATCGAATTTTTCGAAAAAATTTTTTTGGCTAAAACATGTATAGAACGACTAAAATAGTTGAAATAACATGTTTTTAGCTAAAATTGGGGGGGGGCAAGTAAAACTTGCCTTTTTCCATCATGGGCAAGTAAAACTTGCAATGGCAAGTCTGACTTGCACATGCAAGTTTGACTTGCATACGCTAATTCCGTTGTGTTTATCTCGAAAAACGATTTAAAAATATTTTTAAATCGTTTCACGACGAAATTAGCGTGTGCAAGTCAAACTTGCCCATTGCAAGTTTTATTTGCCCATGATGGAAAAAGGCAAGTTTTATTTGCG
>JAQGBS010000047.1:0-34173 GCA_034698545.1 Acrobeloides obliquus | reverse complement strand
TTAATTGCATTACGATTTTGAGACGCTGGATTTATTTGTGTCATAACTATAAAAAAATTAAAGAGGTACAGTCAACTCTCGATATAACACCCCCTAAAATTTTCAATGTATCTGAAAATTTTTAGAACTTACAAGGGACATGCACGAAGTGACGTTTGAATTTTTCAAAAAGTTCTATATATTCTGAAAGGGCATAGCTAATTTTAGAAATAACAAAATTATCTGCTATAACGCTAATCTTGAGAAAATAAACAATTTTTAAGAAATGGCAAAAACTTTTGAACGCTAAGGGGAGTCGAACCCCGGATCGTCCAATAATTGGCCTGCAACCAATCTACTGAGCCATCCTGCTTTTTGATTAAATGGATCATTTTTTACTTTATATAGTAGTGTATATTTTTTATCTCCTCAGAATTAGAGTTATAGCAGCTAATTTTGTTATTTCTAAAGGGTTATTAGTATAATCTTTCAGAATGTATGACTTTTTGAAAAATTCAAACGCCATTTCGTGTATGTCCCTTATTAGGGCAATAGGACGGAATGCACCGCACAAAGTGCGAGCGCATGGACTGGGCGCACAAGGACTGAGTGCACGGACTGAGCGCACATTTTCCTTCAAAAATGTGCGCTCATTCATTGTGCGCTCAGTCCTATAAAAACCGTGCGGTGCATTCCCGTCCTATTACCCTTGTTAGGGAGTGTTATATTGAGAGTTGACTGTAAAATTAAGTAAAAAGCAGTGGCACATCGGCACTAGGCGTTTTCTCACAGTTTGATTTACGGTCAAAATTTACAATTTTTTATAATACGGAATCGGAACTAGGGTTTTGTGAAAAAAATTGTGAGAATCCGCGGCACTAGGACAATTCCTCCATAGAACAATTGCCCCAGGTGGATAATTTCTCCAAATCAAAAAAACTTTATGATTGAAGTAAGGGTCAAAAAGCTTTCTATGGCTGAAGCAAGGATCTTTTTTTATTTAACTATTTGGACACCTTGCTGACAATTTTACAAAAAATCGCATCGAAAAAGAAGCGCTAGCAGAGATGTTAGAAGAGGCGCTAGCATTGGACCCCCTTTTAGGGGGTCCAATTAACGAGGTTTCACTGTAGAGCCAAAAAGGGCACTATAACTTTTCGTACAATTGTGGTTCGCACGAACTTTTCGTACAATTGTTCGGTACAATTATTTTTAGTACGAACTAGAGACCGGAAAAACCGGGAATCCCCGGTCGGGGATTTTTTCTACAAGTTCAAAAATCGACAACAAGGGGTCATTTAAACCCGAAATTTTATGCCACGTATCGCGGGCACTAGGCCTTTGGTTACGGCGACGGTTACCAAACACGGTTACCGGCCTTTGGTTACCGACTTCACACAAGAATTTTCATGAAAAGTGATGTTCTAAAAGTTATTCCTTAGATCATGGGAAACAATTTTGTAGAATATTAATTTCTATGAAAAACTTTTATATTGAAGAAAAATCGTATGGTAACCAAAGGCCGGTAACCGTAACCAAAGGCCTAGTGCCGTATCGCGACAAGTATAAATCCTGCATAGGAGCGGCAAAAATCATTTGAATTTTTGAGAAAAAAATTCAAATAAGACGTGTGAAAAAAGTAACGTGAAAAAAGTAAGCGTGAAAAAAGTAATAGTGCCGAAATTTTCGAGTTTGCCTGATTTTCGAGCTTTCCTAGGCAAACTCGAAATTTTTGAGTTTGCCACTAACATATAAGGAGATATCTCACCTAAAGGACTATTATGTTTTGGTATTGTTCGGGTTGTATTACTATTGATATGGCGTCCAGACCAAATTTTCTAAAATTCTATTTTTTATTATTTTTAACTAACAAACATACCAGTTGTGAGATATCATATTGTATTTGTGCGATCAAAATGTCTATCACTAATTTACATCCTTGAATAGTATAGCTGGAATTTTCATTGAAGAACGTTGATGTTGATCTTCTCACAGCAATGATATTTTTACGTTGTTGAGGATGATCTTGTTCTCTCGAAGCCATGGCTAAAATATTGAAGAAAGAAACGAAATTACATGAAAAAAAAATTAAAAAGTAAGCAGAAAAAATTTTCAGTACTTTTTTGTGAAATAAAAGATAGGTAATTTGTTGTGCCTTACGGCTTCTTTTCAGCTTTTCATCGCCTTTTTTCGAGCCGTTTGTTGCTATAACTTTTCAAAGTTCAAATTTCCATCCAAATGTTTTCGTTTCGGTACCCAAACTTTTCAATTGTTATCCAAGTTTGCTTTGTTAAAGCGCATTTTTAGAGAGAAAAAAGTAAGGAAAACAAAAGAAAGCATGAAATAAAAATTGAGTATACTCGAAAATCTTCTGCGCTTCCCATTGAATCAGGGAAAAATGTATTGAAACGAAAACAGCCAGATATCATAAAATTCAAAAAATAATCGTTTTTACGATGATTTTTGTGTAGTCATGGGTAACATGATGCCGGTGTTAGAATTCAAATTTGACGTAAAGGAGGACCCACTAGATGAAGGGATCATAGCTGAACGGGGAGGGGGGGGGGTACTGTATCCCCCACTTCGTCTTTTTGCCAAAAATTTTTATGCGACCACGTCGTATTTAGGGCGCCAGTACCCCCTTCTTGTACAGCTATGGAAGAGGTACCCGTAACAAAATCGATTTTTTTGTTATGGTAGAGGTAGGCCTCAATAGATAGGCAAAAGGGTCGGCTGAGGGGACGGGAGTACCATAGGTGGATAGGAGGTCCACTTTTCGAAAATTTTGTGGGGGTTTCACCAAAAAATGCGGGGGGGGGGGCAATTTTTGCCAAAAATCGCAAAAATTTTTCTATTTTTTCAATAAAAATGTCATTTTTCACCAAAAAATCGTCAAAAAATTGCTTTTTTGCCTAAAAAATGCAGTTTTTAGTCATTTTTGGCCAAAAATGCGATTTTTTAGGGGACAAAAAATGAACATTTTTTAGAAAATTTGCGGCGGCACCTACCCGGAGCAGGCTGCCCCCGTCCCTCCTGCTCCACCTTGTCTATGCCACTGATAGATCTTCATGTAGAAGGTCCTCATTAAGTCAAATTTGAATTCTAACACCATGTTCCCCATACCCAAAAAACCCCATGTTACACAAAATTTTAAAAAAATCGTATTTTTGAATTTTATGATGTCTGGCTGTTTTCGTTTCAATACATTTTCATTGATTCAATGGGAAGCGCAGAAGATTTCTTCGAGTATAATTTCATAAAATTTTTTATATTGAAAAAGTGCACTGCTATTCAAAAATAGTACTCTTAATTAATTTTTCAACTACAAGCTGATTATTTTTCTCTAATTAAAATTTTTATATCATCCTTAAAAATTCCAACTAAATTTAGCCACTCTGTTAATGTTTCTTATTAACTCAAGCCCTTTTTCTTTCGTGTCCCACGGAGAATATTATGAAGAAAAAATGTCTATCGACGTGCGCACTTGGCATAATTTCACATTTCAGTAGACTAGCATTGATTGAAACTTCTCTCTCTCCACTTGGGTGCGCGAGGAGGAAAATGAGCCTGTGACCTTTCATAGAAGCGTCAAAGAAAATAGCTTATTTGAAAAATTTTTTGAGTGTTTTTTATTTCGGTTTTTTGCTCAAATTTTTGATTTTCAAGATTTTGTGCAAGTAGCATAAATAGGGATTCTATAATCCTACTCTTGTTTGAATTAGTCGGGGTATTGACACGAAAACCCTGAATTTTACATTTTTTTAAAAATACTTTTAATTATTGAGTGTATTTAAAAAATAAAGACGGCATTCTTTATAGCTCGACGAGGCGAACAAAACGACACCAAATTTATTCAATTTGATCATTGTTTTGGGTTATTGAAACGAAAACCCTGAATCAGAGTTTTCATTTCAATAACTCAAAACAATTATCAAACCGGAATGCCATTGAGAAAGTTGTAGGGGGCGATGAAAGAAGACGATTGACACCAAAATCATCGAAATGGAGAAAAATTTTTTTCAATTTTTTCAAAAAAAGGTTATCTATAGCAGGGATTAATTTTAAAAAAGTATTAATAATAGCTAATACCATAGGTCGGCAAGGGGGAGCCTCCCCCCCCCTAACCCACGCACGGACCCAAAATTGAGGGGGGGACCACGCATCATGGGCCCAAAATTGAGAGGTGATCACACATAGACCCCCCCCCCGAACATATGAGGTAGTCCATAAAAATTGGGTGCAGAAGATTACCTCAAGCTAAAAAAAAGTTGTTTTTTTCGTGGAGGTGGTAGGGGACCACCTCATTGGGGGTCCCCTCCCCCCCCCACCTTGCCGACCTATGGCTAATACATTAGTGCCATAAAAAATTTTCCATCAAACGATATAGTCGAACTTTTTTGTTGTCTACCACGGACTTTTATTGAATCAGGCAACGTGTACATTGAAATGAAAATGAAACGTGGATCCTTATATAGTTTTTTTGATGCATCCCTGCGTGGTCGTATGGCGGGAAAGTTAGTACTAATCCTTATTTTCCCGCCATACGACCACACAGGGATGCATAAAAAAGCTATATAAGGGCCTACGTTTCTTTTCGTTTCAATGTACACGTTGCTGATTCAATAAAAAGTTCCGTGGTAGCGTGGTAGCCAAAAAAAATTTCGACTATAAAACAGATTTCACTCTTTTCTCTTAACTTCCCACATCTTCAATTTCTCTCTGGTAAGATTTATTTTCAGAATGGAAGAGGAGTTGAATGAGGATTACCGTAATCCCTACGATGCTGTTTATGTCATGATAATCGATGTTGGCCCCTAATTCTTACGGATTTTTTTTTCAAAATTTATTATTCTTTATCCCGAGGTTATGATTATACTACACAGATTCGCATCAAAATCCACTTTTTTTCTTGTTTACATCTTCATCCGCTCAAGGGCTTATTGGAATCCCTTCACCGCGCGTTGTTTTTCATATAGTTTTTAATATAAATCCTTCTTGACATTCTTACCACATTCTTCTTATCCGAACTGATTAGCCTCATTTGCGTCTCGGTGTGTCTTATATGTTTTTCTTTAAGTGATTTTTTGTTGTCATAGTTACTTTGAAGTTTTTGAATGTACAGGGTAAGCCAAAAAACCGTACTTTTGCGTTTTTTGGCGAAAAATTTTCAAAAATTTTTTTAGCTATAAGGGGTATTTTCATGCGAGAAATCGATTCCGCGCATTCCCGAAGCGTGAAAATGCTTCCTTAATCCTGATTCAGGGAATGGGGGTGGGTGTATTGAAGCGAAAATCAAAAATTTTCGGATTTTTATGAAAAAACCGTTGATTCGTAGGTTTTTCTAGGCGGGGAATCGATTGCGCGCACTCCCGAACCGTGAAAGCGCTTCCTTGACCCTGTTTCAGGGAAGAAATCGGTGTATTGAAGCGAAAATCCAAAAATGTTTGATTTTCGCTTCAATACACCGATTTCTTGTATTGTTTTCAATCGTTTTCTCGCATGAAAATACCCCTTATAGGTGATTTTTGAAAAAAATTTTTTTGAAAATTTACGCAAAAGTACGGTTTTTTTGGCTCACCCTGTAACTAACTTTTGGAGATAAAAAAAAACACTTTTTGTTTATAGGATAGGATGGGCTGAACGCGAGGGATTTCTGTCCGGCGTTCTCTGAAAGACTTTAAAAAATATATGCTTCTTATATGATTAAAGACATATTAAAGAACCTCGAGTGAGGCTATATCTTGTTATTGAAAAGTCTTAAAGAAAACAGTAGTAGTCGGCATTCTTGAAAGCTACATGAATTTTCCAAAAATGACGGGAGATGTGAAAAGTGACGAGGAAAAATTGGCGGATGACTTGTTAAATGGATATTTTTCGGCTGTTTTAGTTAAGGTAATAGGTAAAAACAATATTGCTCTAGGCATGCCCTACATGGCGGTCGAAAATGTAAAAAAAGTTGGGCAAAGAAAATTTTTTTAAACGACTTACACCAATCGACTCATCTCACCGAGACGAGTAGAATGAATACACCATAATATGGGGGTTTTCAACCCTAGCCCATGGCCGAGTGGCTAAAGCGACAGATTTGCAGTTTATAGACTGGGATTCGAATTTAACACGAGAATGCTCTTTCAAAATTCCGGTTTATTTGTTTTTGACCATCTGAGAAGAAAATAATTTAAAAGAAGATTTAGCAAAAAATAAATACAGCATTTTTTATCACTCGACGAGGCGAATAAAATCACACGAAAATTATCCAATTGACCGTGATTCGAACCCCAAAAAATCTGTCACTTTAGCCACTCAACTATTGTTTTATGTAATTGAAACGAAAACATTTGAATTTTTTGAAAAATTTCCTCCAAGAAGATGATCGTGAGGCAGAAAACCTCAAAAAAAACTTTCATGGAATTTGAACAACCTTCAGGATTTGAACCAGAGCATGAAAACTGCAAATCTGTCACTTTAACCACTCGACCATGGGCTCCCATGTTATGATATTCGTTCTATTCGTTTCTGAGTCGATTGGTGTAAGTCGTTTGAAAAATTTTCTTTTTCTATCCTTCAACATCCATGCCTAAACGTTTCAATAGACGTAATAGTTTTTGTCAACTGGGCAAAGTTGAGATTCTCAACTTTTCTAGTAACATATATATCCATTTTATAGTATATCGGGTATATATCTTTGAAAAAATCCATCCGTGAAGTTGGAAAACATGAACAGCAGCAAATTTGCAAGTAATCCCCTCTTTTTTTGTACCACCTAAAATTCCAAAAATTTAGCACTTGTATAAAAATAGTGGCACACTATGCCGGGTGTATCAAAGACAACCATTTGCGTAAAGATTATACTGATGTAAGATTTTTTAAAGGAAGAAAAAAATTGCCACTTTTGTTGTTATTCAGAAAGATCATGAAAAATGGAGCATTTTTTGTTTTACGGCATGTCCTAAATCGTTGTAGTTTTCGAGAAAATTGCGTTTGAAATTTGAATTTGTTACAAGCTTGTCGTTTTAATACACAAACTTTTTTGAATTTTTTGCGGAAAGATCGATTTTTGCATCAATTTTTTAAATTTTCATAAAATGAATATGGTAGCAATTTTTTATAGCTAAATGAAATGAACAAAATGACACCAAAATTATCCAATTTGAAAATTATTTTGGGTTATTGAAACGAAAACCATGAATCAGGGATTTCGTTTCAATAACCCAAAACAATTTTCAAATTGGATAAGTTTGGTGTTATTTTGTTCGTCTCATTTAGCTATAAAAAATTGTTACAATGTTCTACAATCATTTTATGAAAATTTTTAAAAAATTTGTGTATTGCAACGAAAACATGTACTCAAAATCAAATTTTCAAACGCAATTATCTCGAAAACTACAACGATTCAGAGCATACCGTAAAGACAAAAAACGCTCCATTTTTCATGAACTTTCTGAATATCAACAAAAATGGCAACTTTTTCCCATTGGTCCTTTAAGTAAGCTCGCTAACCCTTAGTAGTACCTAACTTTCTAGATAATCGACACAAAAATCCCGCATATATGGAATCAAAAAGCCTCATTGGCTCTTTCCTTGGACAGTATTATAATTTGCAAAGAGAGAAAAAGGAATGAAAAGATGTTGAAAAAACCGCTGGTGAAAATTTGCATACAAGATGTTAGCTTGACTGGAATAGGAACAGGGGTAACATATTTTTTATTTATACAGGGTGTAGTAAAAAAACCGTAATTTGGGCGATTTTTTCATGTTTTTTTCGAGCCGAAAATTTTTTCAAAAATGACCTCATTAGGGTTAATTTTATGCGAGAAATCGATTGCGCGCATTCCTGAAGCTTGAAAATGCTTCCTTGACCCTGATTCAGGGAAATAGATGTATGTATTGAAGCGAAAATCGAACATGCACTAATTCCCTGAATCAAGGTCAAAAAAGCGTTTTCAAGCTTCGGGAATGCGCGCAATCGATTCCTCGCATAAAATTATCCTCAAGAAGATGATTTTGAGGCAGGAAACCCAAAATTTTTCGATTTTCGCTTCACTACAAAACACTCATTTCTCTGAATCAGGGAAGCGTTTTCAAGCTTCCAGGATGCGCCAATCGATTTCCCACATAAATTACCTCCAGAAAGTAATTTTCAGGCAGAAAAGCTAAAAATGATTGATTTTCGCTTCAATACACACACTCCGATTCCCTGATTCAGGGTCAGAGAAGTGTTGGAAATGTGCGTAATCGATTCTTCGCATAAAATCAGTATAAGGTCATTTTTGAAAAAAAATTTCGGGTAAAAAACATTAAAAAATCGCCCAAATTCCATGAGTTTTATACACCGTGTATAAAGTCGATGTGCGCATTTTTTAGAGCTTGTCCAACTTTTTCTGCATAGTGGCCAAAATGAGGACCGAAACAAATGCTCTCAGTGAAAGAAGAGTTGTTGTGCTATCGGCCATGACTGCTTCACCACTGGGGATAACTTCGGCTATAACATTAGCATTTCTGTTGAAATATCGAAATGACGAGGCATACCAACCAAATTCGAAAAAGAGATGCGTGAAGATTGGGGATGGTAAAGAGGTATGTGTGTGTCAAAAACACAAACATAACATTTGAAAAAAGTTAGTAAAACGTCTATCATGATGGCGCAATCGGTAGAGCTGCAGAAATTTGATCTTATAAGATGGGTTCGATCCCACTAGGATCGAAATTTTTATATAGCAAATCATAAAAAATTATAAAAACAATCGATATACGCATTCCCGAAGCGTGAAAATGCTTCCCTAACCTGATTCAGGGAAATAAGAGTGTGTATTGAAACGAAAATGCAATAGATTCGAATTTTTGCCGAAAACCCTGCTGTAAAATCACCTACACAGCTGGTTTTCCGGCCAAAATTCAAATTTTTTACATTTTTGCTTCAATAAATACACCGTTTTTCCTGAATCAGGGAAGCGTTTTCATAATTTGCAATCGATTCCCCGCACAATTTTATCCCTATATGCCACTCACGTGAAAATTTTTCTGAAAATGGGAGGAGGGGATTCGGGAAAATCCCATCCCCCTATTGTGTAGTAGCTTCAAAATTTTTTAGTTCACCGACCCTGAAGAAAACCCATACGAAGAATGCTATTCCTCAGTCTCCTTCAACGAAGACGAACGAATCAAGCCCACTAGTATACTCAATTCGAATGCAAATTTCAACAATTACACCGACTTGCCAACCCCTGACGAATCTTCATCGGTCAGCTTTATATGCAAGCCATTTCAATTCCATATGCTCAGGGAATCGAAGCCATCGTATAAAAAGTTGATTCGAAGTGATAGCAGCTCGACTTTTGATAGCAATCGGAGTCCAAGAACTGAAGGAACTCAAATAGAAGATGAGCTGTTGACACCAGTAGATATAAGATCAGGATTTATGGAGATGGAAACAAAGTAGGTTATGATGTACAACAAATTCGGCATAGACTCGAATGAAATGAAAAGTTTGAAACGATACGAATGAAACGATCGAATAACACGATACGAATGAAACGATTTCATCTCTAGACGGCGTCCGGAAATGGGTTTGAATTTGCCTGAATATTGACACGAAAACTGAATTTGGTTTGAACAAGATACGAATGAAACGACCACAAATGAAACAATTTCATTTCCAGACGGCGTCCGGAAGGCAATTTGTAAAAGTACGACTGCGCCGAACGCGCCAAACACGCCGAACGGGTCCCAATTAGGCTTAGGCCTATGCCTAGGCCTAAGTCTAAGCCTAGGCTTAGGCCTAATACTAAGCCTAAGCCTAGGCTTAGGCTTAGGCTTAGGTTTTGGGTTTAGGCATAGGCTTAGGCCTAATTGGGATCCGTTTGGCATGTTCGGCGCCCCGTTTGGTGCCCCGTTCGGCGTGTTCGGCGCAGTCGTACTTTTACAAATTGCCGTCCGGAAATCGTCTGGAAAAGGGTTTGAATTTGCCTCAATATTGACGCGAAAATCCTAAATTTGGTTTCATTCCATTATTTCGTTTTATTCGTATCGTTCCATTAGAGCCTATGCCAAAAAATCTATATATCCATATGTGCGCACAAATATAGGTGAAAAGAGTGCAGAACTACCCCCTCCCTCCTCACGCGTATAAAATTCCAACCAATGATGACACCCATAAGACCTCCTCCTCTCCGTTTATATCACCCCTCCCACGCAAAAAGATGTCAAGAGAATAATACCCCCTTCAAAATCTGGCAACCCTCGTTCGCAGATAAACTATCTCACCACTTCCGTTTCTAAATTAAAAATCATTCTTTGATGCTTTTTTAGAAGCCCAAGCGAAGAGATACCGCCGAATCACTCGGATTATCAAATAGATTGGGAATGGTATGAAGAAGCAACGGCCAAGGCCGAAAAATATGGACCCCTGGCGGTGTTAGAAGTTCAAAGGTTGTTACTAACCCCACCTGGTGATCCACCACCAGTCCCTTATAGAGAAGAAGGGATATACTACCCACCAGATTTGTATCCTCCAAGGAAGAAGAAAACCGAGTAAGATGCTTGATTTGGGTCGTTAGATAAATATAGTTGAAAAAATTGTTTCGGTTACATTTTGATCAAATTGACGATCAGGAAAAGTTATTGAAACGAAAAAATGATTTTTTTCCGTAAAAAATAGTCGAAATTTTTCGTTTCAATATCTTTTGCCTGATTTTGTTTTTCGCATAAAATTACCCTTAGGCAGAAATTTTCATCAATTTTGGACGATGCAAAAAGATTTGGCTCCGAGCGGGATTGAACCCGGGTTTTCAAACTCGAAGTCTGTGTTGCTATCCACTAGGCTATGCTTTTGGCACTTTTTGAAAAACAACTTTATATTCAATTTTTAGACCCATCCCACCCATAGTAATCACCGAACACCCACTAGAAACCATATGCGAAACCAGTGAAGACCAATATCAATTAAGCCCAGAGAAATCTACCTCTAATTCAAAACATAGACAAGTGAAAAAGCCATCACCACCAACATGTGGACATCCCTATGAACAGTTGCATAATTGCTTATCAGGACGACGTTTCCTTGAGAAGATCCAAGAAGAATGTAGCTCTATTGTTGCACAAAATGAAAGTGACAAAATCGAAAAAGAACATGATGAAATTCGCTTAAAATACAAGAAAATTCAAATGGAGGTGTTTGAAAATTGGAAACCTGGGAGATGTGAGGAAGCAAAACTAGTGGAGGAGAAAGTTGTAGAAATGGAAGAACACGAAGGTTTTTATAATGGAGAAAGTATTGAAACGAAAACCTGTGTTGATAAAATCGAAGAAGATATAGAAAATTCTCAAGAAGAAGAAAATGATTCGCTTTTTGTGCTCTTAGCTAATCAAAAAAGTGGTGAGTATTAGAGCCGCCACTAATTCGTTCGGAAATTTTTGATTTCACTAATTTATCACTAATAACATCACTAATTGCGTTTGGACGCGTTCGGAAATGTTCGAACGAGCGCCCGAACGCATCCGAGCGTTTCCGTATGCATCTAAACGTTTCAGAACGCGTCCAAACGCCTATTAGTGATGGACCGTCCGAACGGACTTTAGTTCACTAATAACTTCACTAATTGCGTTACGGCGCGTTCGGAAACATCACTAATAGACGTTCGGACGCATTCAGAAACGTTCTGACGCGTTCGGAAACGTTCAGAGACGTTCAGAAACGTTCGAATGCGTTCAGGCGCTCGTCCGAACATTTTCGAACACGTCCGAACGCCTATTAGTGATGTGTCCGAACGCGTCCGAACGGAATTAGTGATAAATTAGTGAAGTCAAAAATTTCCGCACGAATTAATGGCGGCCGTTAGTGACACACACAAGTTAACAAAAATTGACCATCCTTGTATCCAGCAGAAATATGCAAATTTTGAGCACGAACATAAATTGTTCGTAGTGACAATGGGTGACAAATTTGTCACCATAAACAATTGCTGGTTGTGCTCAAAATTCGCATATTGTTGTCCGGTGACAAGGATAGTCAATTTTGTAACTTGTGTTAGTAGTGAGTTTAACAAACAATTTTTTAATTTTTAATACATATACAATTTTAGGTACCACTATTATACGGCAGCGCTCAAATTCACCGCGTAAGAAATTTCTATTTTCAACCTTTTTCATATAGTCGACATTTTTTTGGCTACCACGGAGCTTTTATTGAATCAAGCAACGTGTACATTGAAACGAAAAGAAATGTGGATCCTTATATAACTATTTTGATGCATCCCTGCGTGGTCGTATGGCGGGAAAATCAGAATTCAAAAAATTGAATTTTAATCGAATTTTGGAAAAAATTTTGTCAAAAATCGAATTTTGTTCAAAAAAGGCCAAAATCGAATTCTGGCCAGTACTAACAAATCTTGATTTTTCCGTCATACGACCACGCAGCGATGCATCAACAAGCTATATAAGGATCCACGTTTCTTTTCGTTTCAATGTACACGTTGCCTGGTTCAATAAAATGTTCCGTGGTAGAAAAAATTTTTTTACTATAAAATAACTTTTTCAGCCGGACGTATACACATGAGTAGAAGTCGATTCGAACAAATCGCCGAGTATTTGGAAGATATGTCGTGGTTTCATGGAATAGTCCGACGAGAAATGGCGGAATCTTTGATCATAAAAGAAGGAGAATTTTTGGTCCGCCAGAGTGCAACGTTTCCTGGCCAAATCATTTTGACTTTAATGGATTCTGAAGATTTCCCTCAACATATTTGCTTGGTGGATCTGGACGCTAGAGTGAGCATTTCGAAAATTTTATAGGGCATTTCTCGCCAGGGAAAAGTTCACCACCCATAGCGCAGGAGCAAATGGCGCAAAAATTCATCTTAAACGGAGAGATTTCGATTCTCGGATGCCTAAATTTTGTTTTTCTGAATCAAAAAAAGTTGTTACACTCCATTTCCCGCTGTACTTCATAAAAAGTGGGCGGTTCGAACCCACTTCCTATGAGTTAATACCGAGCGCGTTATCCACTCGGCCATGGGGAAAACCCCAACCTTGACATAAAAAAGACTATACTTTTCAGATCAAAACCTCGGAAAACGAATTCAATTCGATTGTCCAACTCATCAAATACCACCTCACCAACAACATCCCTCTAGTCTATGGTGACGTTGTTTTATACATTAGAAAACCAGTATGTCGACCAGGTTCTACCCCGTCGAGTGAAACTCCAACTCCGCTTGGCATGAAACGATTTTATTGACCATAGTCACAGGGTGTTCCAAAAAAACCCCACCATTTGGTCATTTTTTGGCGAAAATTTTTCAAAAAATTTTTTCTTCCAAAATTACTCAGGGGAATTTTTAGGAAATTTTTTGAAAAATTTTCGCCAAAAAATTACCAGATGGCGGTTTTTTGGAACACCCTGTAGTTGTAACTTTTAGACGTAACATGTTTTTGAAAATTATGTAACTAGTGGCGTAATTTCGGTAGAATGGGTGGAGAAGGTGGATAAGGGGGTTTAAAAAAATTTTGGTGCTTTCTTTTTCACCCTCATTAATATAAGTGGGATCTTCGATTGTATATCTTGTAGTTCAGTGGTATAGTATGTTTCAGCGATCGGGCAAAAAAGTTGTGTACAGCATAGCAAAGTGGTAAAGCTCTCGCTTTGAACTTCTAAGAGGAGGGTTCGATCCCAGAGGTCGAAATCAGAAATATCATGTTTCAAGATTTCATCATACAAACTACAAAAAATGCTTTGTAGTTTGTAGTAGGACTACAAATTACAAGCACTGCTTACAGGGTTTGATCCCGGAGGTCGAAATCAGAAATATCATAATTCAAGATTTTATCATACAAACTACAAAAAATGCGTAGTTTGTAGTAGGACTACAAGCTACAAGCACTACTTTGTAGTTTGTAGTCCAGCGCACTACTACTGCTACTACCGCTACTACTTTTAGTAATTGCCGAATTAGTCTGTTTCAGCGATCGAGATTTTTTGTAGTTTGTATGATGAAATCTTGAATTATGAATATTTCTGATTTCGACCTCCGGAATCGAACTCTCCCCTTTGTAGTGCAAAGCGAGAGCTTTACCACTTTGCTACGCTCTACACAATTTTTTTTGCCCGATTAACGAAACAGACTATAGAGCAATGGCCAGGTACGGCAGATGTTTCGGGTTCGAGTCCTGCATCGGTCATAAAGTTTTTGTCTGTTGGCTCTGTTACCCAGTTTACAGGGGGATCGAAAGGAAATATCTCCCATTCACGACAAATTACGCCATTATATATCTCCAGATTTTTATTCCATTTTTCCTACCACATATCCCGGTCCATACAGGTCAAACTATGTACAAAGTTCATATCATTTTATGTACTATATCATGTAGGGTACCCAAAAAATGGCGATTTTTGCGCGATTTCTTCAAATTTTTTAATTTTCATCCCTATTGGGTTTTTATGCGAGGAATCAATTATGCGCATTACCGAACCTCAAAAACGCTTCCCTGATTCAGGAAAGAGATGTAAGTATTGAAGCGATAATAGCCAAATACAAGGCCAGGAAAGCGTTTTGCGCACAATCGATTTCTCGCATAGGAAAACCCCTAAAGGTTATTTTGGTGGAAATTAAAAAACTTGAAAAAATCGCGCTACAATCTCAAAGCTGCCATTTTTGGGGGTACCCTGTTGTTTAATAAATTTTTCATTCCCAGCTTTAATTTCGTTATTCAAACATTGAATGAACAAGGAATGAAACAAGGAATAAATACGTTTTGTACATAATACAATTTAGAAGATTCGCTTTAATTATTCCTTTTCGTTGGCCAACTCGTGTTTCTTGAGTCCCTCGAGGTATGGCTCAAAAGTGGTTGGAACGTTGCAGAGGTCGAAGTTGCACACGCAGCGGAGCATGAAGTCTGGTTTGGGTGCGGCGCCGAATTTTGGCGAGGAATGGAGAGCTCTTGGCCAGTCATACATCTAAAAAATGTGGAAATTTTGCAGAAAAGAGTGAAATTTTTTGAAAATTTGCAGAAAAAAAGTGAAATTTTTTGAAACACGCTTACACGAGATCTATCACTATAGTCTGTTTTAGCGGTCGGGCAAAAAAAGTTGTATATAGCATAGCCAAGTGGACAAAGAAGCCGCCCATCCGATCGGGTAAGTTAAGCAACGTTGGGCCCTCAGGTTCGATCCCGCAAGGGCAAAAAGTTTGAAAAAAAATTCTTAGAGACCACTTGACCATCTTGTCCGGACTTTTTTCCTAGTTGCGGAAACGGACTTTATGCTGTATACAACTTTTTTTGCTCGACCGCTGAAACAGACTATAAATTTCTCTTATAAAGATTTTCTTTTTTGTGCAAAAACTTTTTGTCGGCGATGTGATCCGAAACCGACACCTTTGTGGTGGAATGGCCGACGCCTTCGCCACTGCACCACAGAGGCTTCTGATTCAATGTCGACAGAATTCGTCTATATTCTAAAGGAAAAGTCGCAAAATAATGATATGGGGATAAACGAATTTTCCTTGAAGATTACCCCCTGGTGTCAAAGAGTGAAATTGTTTGCAGAAAATTTTGATATACAAAATTCGTTGATCGTTGAAAAACTTCATACCTCATAAATACACAAAGAAAGAACTTTGTAATTTGGCCTCGAGACGCCCAATATGCTAGAAAATGGCGTATCGTCGGAGCCGTATTCCATCCCAGAGACACCACTTTGACGTTTTACTCCTTTATGTTCAAACGGAAGTCTTGGGAATAAGAGGCAATATTCAAAATTGTCATCTGTGACTTTGATCACGCCACGCTAAAAAAATAGATAAACTCATTTTCGAGGCGTGATTCTAACACGCATGGCCTAGTGGCTAGGACGCTGGTCACACTCATGTTATAGTCAAAATTTTTTTGGCTACCACGGAACTGTTTATCAGGCAACGTGTACATTGAAACGAAAAGAAACGTGAGTCCTTATATAGCTTTGTTGATACATCCTTGCGTGATCGTATGGCGGGAAAATAGGATTAGTTAGTACTTTTCCGCCATACAACCACGCAGGGATGCATAAAAAATAAGGATCCACATTTCATTTTCGTTTCAATGTACACGTTGCCTGATTCAATAAAAAGCATAAGCCTAGGGCTAAGCCTAAGCCTAGGGTTAAGCCTAAGCCTAGGGTTAAGCCTAAGCCTAGAGTTAAGCCTAAGCCTAGGGTTAAGCCTAAACCTAGGGTTAAGCATAAGCCTAGGGCTAAGCCTAAGCCTAGAGTTAAGCCTAAGCCTAGGGTTAAGCCTAAACCTAGGGTTAAGCATAAGCCTAGGGCTAAGCCTAAGCCTAGAGTTAAGCCTAAGCCTAGGGCTAAGCCTAAGACTAAGCCTAGAGCTAGGCTAGGCCTAGCTCTAGGCTTAGTCTTAGTCTAGGGCTAGAGCTACGGCTAAGCATAAGCTTAGGGCTAAGCCTAAGACTAAACCTAGAGCTAGGCCTAATACTAGATCTAAGCCTAGGATTTGGATAATTTAACGAGAATAGAAATTTTTTCGATTTTCGCGTCAATACACCAACTCCATTCCCTAAATCATGATCAAGGAAGCGTTTTTATGCTTATGGAATGATCGCAATCGATTTCCCGCATAAAATTATCCTTACATGACCCATGTCATGTTTAGAAAAAATTTGTTGTCTCAAAAAGCACCTGAATTGCCATCGTCCTATCCATTAGGCCATGCTCCCCCAGCTTTTTTGAATCTCGTCATGAAATAGATTTTAACTTCATGAATCTTTTTTATTGGCGACATGAAAATTTGAATTTTTGAAAAAGAAACAAAAATTTTTAAATATCACTAATTTTTTTGTCATTCTCGATTTTTTTTGCTCAATCAGCTGCACGAAAGTTTTCCTCACACATTACATGTGAATTTCACATACCTCGGGGTCATCTTCATAACACGTCAAAGCATGTGATAACTCAGCAACTAGAAATAATATACCCACAAAACTATAGGCAATAACTGGAGTCGATTTCATAATTCGTTACAATCTTAATTTCTATTCCTCCTACAAACCTAAAAAATCTTCATCATTATTGGTTCTTATTTTTACTGCAAAAAATGATGTGCGGAAATACTTGTGTAAATAACAATTTTCCATAAAAATTTGGTTCGAGGGCATTTTTTCAAGTGCCACGCCTACCAGTTTCACGAAAAAAACAGTGAAAATGAGATTTGAAGCGACGAAAAAATTGGTTGTTCTTTTGACATGAGTCCAAAGTATCAGTAAAACCAGTAAAAAAAGTACTATCACATTTTTTATAAGCGAAAGCAAAGAGTATTGCAAAACACATGACATTTTTTCGAGCAAAGTTGATGCTTATTTTAATCACAACTTTTGAGCCTCAATTTAGATTTTTGAGTCATGTTTTTGCTGCATGTTTTGACCGAAGATTGTAAACATAGAGTATTTTTGGTGCATTTTTGCGATTTTTATTTTGCACTTCCTGGATAACAAATAGTGGATTTCTCGAGCAACAAAGAAAAAGGGTAGAGCAACAAAGCTGTTAGATCAATATATTAAAATAGTTCGATTTTTGAGAAAATATTCGATGTTTGATCAAAACTCGGGAGCTACTACGCCTGGGGGCGCACTTAACAGGAATAAAAATGCCGATGTAAAAATTTTTTAACAAGTGACCCCCTGGGGTAATTTTATGCGGGGAATCGATTGCGCGCACTTCCAAACCTTAAAAATGCTTCCTTGACCCTGATTCAGGGAAGGAATCGGTGTATTGAAGCGAAATCAAATATTTTCGGATTTTTATGAGAAAACCGTCGATTCTTAGGTTTTTCTAGGCGGGGAATCGATTGCGCGTACTCTCGTACCGTGAAAATGCTCCCTGATTCAGGGAAAAAACTAAAAAATTGAAATTTCATATTTACGCTTAAAAACACCGATCCCTTCCTTGAATCAGGGTCAAGGAAGCATTTTTAAGGTTCGAGAGTGCGCGCAATCGATTTCTCGCATAGAAAAGCGTAAGAATTGACGGTTTTCTCATAAAAATCCTAAAATGTTTGATTTTCGCTACAATACACCGATTCCTTCCTTGAATCAGGGTCAAGGAAGCATTTTCACATTTCGGGAATGCGCGCAATCGATTTTTTCGCGTTATCCAACGATATCTATCGAAAATGGCCAAAAGGTGTCTTTGTAAATCCACCGGAAATAGGCATTTTTAACCATTTTGTTCAAAAGTGTCTGCAGAATATGAAAGAGGAGATCAAAATCTATAAGAAAACTCGTCGGAAATGGGGATCATATTGGTGCAACCCGTCGGAAATCGAGTCGGAAGTATTTTCCCTGAGAGCAAATATTTCCGACAACAACAAAATTTCCGACTCGATTTCCGACGGGTTGCACCAATATGATCCCCCATATCCGACGGGTTGTCTAATAGATTTTGATCTCCACTTTCATATTCTGCAAGCACTTTTGAACAACATTAAAAAAAATGTCACTTCCGACTGATTTACAACGACACCTTTTGGCCATTCTCCAACGCGATGGATAGCGCGGACTCTTATAACTTTTTATGATTCACCAAAATAAAAATTTCTACCCTGGTGAGATCGAACCCACGACAATAACATGAATGGCCAGTGTGAAAAAAGCGAGGAAACTGCCACTGCAACATGATTTTTATATAATACGAAAAATTTTGCAATATGTCCCTTGTGTCTTATCGGCAACGTCACCCAAAAAAGGCGCCAAATAAATAAGACAAAAAGGGGCGCCAAATAAATAAGACAAAAAGGGGCGCCAAATAAATAAGACAAAAAGGGGCGCCAAATAAATAAGCACTACTTACTTTTATCAATCTTACTCACAAAAATCGAAATAATTCAAGATGATATCAATTCACCACAAAAAGAGTCAAAAAAGTGAGTAAGACAATCTTCAATTTCCAAATTGATCCCACGCAAGTATTCAAAATGACGCGAAAATTACTTTCGAAACTATCATATACAAGGTGGATAAAAAAATGTGGATTTTTGTGATTTTTTGGGACCCGAAAATGTATTTTTCTAAAAATGACCCGTCTAGGGGTAATTTTATGCGGGAAGTCGATTGAGCGCATTCCTGAACCCTGAAAATTCTTCCCTGACTCTGATTCAGGGAAAAATTGGGTTTTTGAAGCAAAATTCCTTTTTTTCGCAATTTCAAAACCCAATTTTTTCCCTGAATCAGGGTCAGGGAAGCATTTTCAGGATTTGGGAATGCGCGTAATCGATTCCCTACATAAAATTACCCCTAGAAACATAAAATTACCTTTAGAAAAAAATTTTCGAGCCTCCCAAAATCACAAAATCCACCTTTTTTGGCCCACCCTGTTTAATCGACTTAATTATATTCATTCACATTTTGATCACTTTTTGGGGCACCCTGTACATACTTAAATGGTAACCCTCTTGTATGCCTTTTCGAATTTCGCTTCAATACACAGATTCCTTTTCCTGAATCAGGGTCAAGGAAGCGTTTTCAATGCGCGCAATCGATTCCTGACATAGAACCCCTTCCCAGAGTGGAAACTTTTTCGATCACCTAACCCTGTTATATGCCTTTTCGAATTTCGCTTCAATACACAAATTCCTTTCCCTGAATCAGAAAAAAAGAAGTAGACAATGTTCAATTTCCAATTTGATCCCACGAAAATATTCAAAAAGCAGACGCGAAAATTACTCTCGCAAACTACCATATATGTATAATCGACTTAATTATATCTATTCACGTTTTGTTCTTAATTAACGTCAGTGAGATGACCCCATAATTTTGGTGTGTTTCCTTTTTATTTTTTGATCTCTTAACTAAAATGGCAACAAGTAGTACAGGGTGAACAAAAAAACCGTACTTTTGCGTTGTTTTGGTGAAAAATTTTCTTTGAATGTTGCTCAGAATAGTGCAAAAAATTCGAAAAAAATTGAAAAATTCGAAGAAAATTTAAAAAATTGAAAAAAATTTTATTTTTGCCACATTTCTTCAACCTTGTTTCTCAAAGAAAGTTGGATTAAAAAGCTACATTTTTATTGAAAAATCAAAAATTATATAAAAAAATAACATTACAAACAGATTCCAAAGTTAGAAAGACCGTGTGTGAGTTCTTTCTTGGACTTGGTTGGCTCGTTAATAGTCTCGTTTGGGGGCACAGCAGACGCATTGCTTGATTGGAATGCCAACCACATTCTTTAAAAAATTAAATTGAATTATTTTAAAAAATTTGTTAAAGAGGTCTAAGGTTATAGAAAACTTTTTTTCTGACGTTAAACGGCCAGCCCACTTTTGGGGATGTGATGTCATTTGATAGAGCACAAAATTTGGAGCATTTTTTGCTTTTACGGCACTACTTGAAAATATAATGATGAAAAGTTATGGGAGAAACAAAATTGCGAAAAAATTTCAAACGAGTTTGATATTCGAGTTTTCCCATGGCCGAGTGGCTAACGCGCTCTGCCTTCACTCAAAGGGCGCGGGTTCGATCCCGCACCCGCGCCACAAAGTCATTTTTTTATTTTTTTGTCAAAAGTCATGAAAATTTTTGCATACCCATATTTTTATGGGGAGAACACGATGACGTTATTATTTTTTCATGAAAACTTTTGGAAAAATTGAAAAATCTCAAAAAAGTTATTTTTTCAAAAGTTTTCATGGAAAAATAATAACGCCATCGTGTTCCCCACATAAAAATATGGATATGCAAAAATTTTTATGTCTTTTAACAACAAAATAAAAAACAGATTTTTGGGCGCGGGATCGAACTCGCGCCCTATGAGTCAATGCTGAGTCGTTAGCCACTCGGCCATGGGCAAAACCCTATGATATGGCACTCGTTGTGAAGTGCTCAGCGAGATGAGTCTATTTGGCGAGCACATATTTAAATTCAAGACTTGAAATTTTAAAAAATGGAACTTTAATTTTTTGTTCAAAAAATTTCAAAATTAAAGGACTAGTCCAGTGGGAAAAAAAGTTACCATTTTTTGTTGATATTCCGAAAGGCCATGAAAGATGGAGCATTTTTTGTTTTTACGGTAAATTCTGAATCGTTGTCGTTTTTGAGAAAATTGCGCTTGAAATTTTAAATTTGATACATGTTTTCGTTGAAATACACAAATTTTTTTGAATTTTAATTGATTTTTTTAAATTTATACCTAATGAACATATTGAGACAAACAAAATGACACCAAATTTATCCAATTTGAACATTGTTTTGGGTTATTGAAACGAAAACATGAATCAGAATTTTCGTTTCAATAACCCAAAACTATTTTCAAATTCGATCATTTTGGTGTCATTTTGTTCGCTTCATTTAGCTATAAAAATTGCTACAGTGTTCATTTTATTCAAATTTAAAAAGTCGATTTAAAAATTCAAAAAAGTTTGTGTATTACAACGAAAACATGAGCATTGTCTCGAAAACTACAATGATTCAGAACATGCCTTAAAAACAAAAGATGCTCCATTTTTCATTCCGAATATCAACAAAAATTGGCAACTTTTCCCCCCACCGGACTGGCTCATTTAACTAACCCTCTTCTTTCTGTATGGTCCACCACCGTGACCGTAACCTTCATCATCGCCATCATATCCGGCGCCATTTCCAGTGGGGTTGGCTGGGTCGAAAGCGAAGATGGCTGCAACAATGTCGTCCTAAAATTTATTCATTTACTTTTTTTACTAAAAATTTTTTTGCTTACTGGGCTGGTGTTAGCACTTCGTGCGGCAACTCGGCAGCAGAATTTGCACGCATCATGGTGTTGAGTGGCGGCATAGCGACAGAATTGTCGAGCGAAGAAACGATGATGATGAGATCTACGGCCGTAGTTGTCGTCTTTGCCGTAGTTGTTGTTGTCTTTGCCGTAGTTGTTGTCGGCTGGTGTGTCTAAACGTTAAGGTTAACAGATAACAAGTATGACTTGGGCAAGAGACCATACAACGACCACGCAGGGATGCATGCGGGAAAATTTTTACTTAAAGAAACTTGGTTTCTTTATATACAGAATTTTCCCGTCGGCATTCCTGCATGGTCGTTGTTATTAAATCGAGTGTTACTAAATCGAGGTTCGAACCAAATTTCTTTAAGTAAAAATTTTCCCGCCGGCATCCCTGCGTGGTCGTTTTTTCCTCTATCGACGTTACTAAATCGAGGTTCGACTGTATTTGGAAAAGAAACCAAAGAATTCCAAATTTGGTAACAGCACACGAAACGAAATCTTTTGATGATTTAAAGAAAAAAAACTTACAATCCTTGTCTCTAGGAAGGACCAAAGCAAATGAGGCATGAACCGAGCAATAGTGGGCTAAAATTCAAAATTTGCATAAATTTCGAAAATTTGATTTTTGGGACAAAAATTTGATTTTTCATAAAAATTCAATTTTTGAGTAAAAATTCGATTTTTCACAAAAAAATTCAATTTTTGACAAAAAATTTATGCCATTAATAATAAATAAAAAAATGTAAATTTAAAAAAAATCTTACTATCATAAGAGAAATGTTCGTGGTGGCGGTAGTGTTCATGGTGGCGATAGTGATCTGGGTGGTTGTCATAGCCGTCATGGCCACGATGGTGGTCATAGCCTTCGTCTCGGCCACGATAGTGGTCATTGCCTCGGTCATAATCACGTTCATGGTGACCGTAGGAGCCTTTGGCAATTGGTTTCTGAAAAAATTTTTAAATAAAATTTTTGAAGCGAAAAAACATTTCCTTGATTCAGGGAAGGCGTTTTGTGTATTAAAGCGAAAAGTCGCAAAATACGATTTTTACATAAAAACGGAGGATACAAAAAATTCGAATTATTTACATTTTCGAAAATTTTCGCTTCGATAAACCCACCGCCTTCCCTGAATCAGGAAAGTATTTTCACGCTTCGGGAATGAGCGCAATCGATTTCCCACACAAAACTACCCCTAAATGGGTCATTTTTAGAAAAACTTTGGGCCATGTAAAAAATCTCAAAATGTGCACACTTTTTTGACTCGCCATGTAGAAGTCAGAGGCAATTTTTAAATTTTAATTTTTTCAAAATTTTCTTACTACTGCGGATGCTGCAGCTGCAGCAGCATCAGGCGCTGCAGGTTCACTTAGAATCATCGGCACACAGATGGCCAAACAAGCCGCTAATTTGAGAAGCATCTTTTCTGGACAATGCAATGGATCAAGTCTAATCTCCGACTGAACCAAGAACGCGACTGTCGACTTATGATCTGTAGGCCAACCGGAGGCGGATTCTTATGCAAAAATTTTTGACGACGACGGAAACTGTTTTGTTATGATTTTTTATTTATGTCTAATGGAGACTATGTGTGGAAACCAAAACATTCGATGTTGTATGGAAAATTTTTTATCAAGATGAAAAAATTCCTTGAAGTGTGTGTGTAAAAAAATTTAAATAAAAAAAATGGGTGATGAAATAGCCAAAATTGATCTTTGAAACAAGAATGAAAAATAACACAAAGAAAAATTAGCAAGATATATGGAGCTACTACACAATAGAGGGGGGCCACCCAAATTTTTCGAAAAGTTTTTTCTGAAAATGACCCCTCTAGGGTAAAAACATGTGGAGGAATCCGAATTTGATATTTTCGAAGCAAAAAAACACTTCCCTGATTCAGGGAAGGCTTGTGTATTGAATCGAAAAGTCGAAAAATCGCATTTTTGCGACTTTTCGTTTCAATACACAGGCCTTCTTTGAATCAGAGAAGTGTTTTTAAAAAAAGTGTGAATTAAGGAGCAGTCCACTTGGAAAAAAACTCTATGTAAAAATTATATATTCGAAAAATTCATGAAAAACGGAGCATTTTTTGTTTTTACGGTATGTTCTGAATCGTTGTAGTTTTTGAGATAATTGCATTTGAAATTTGAATTTGTATTCATATTTTCGTTGTAATAAACAAACTTTTTAAAATTTTTAATCGGATTTGTAAACTTTAATAAAATAAACATTGTAGCAATTTTTATAGCTATATGAGACGAACAAAATAACACGAAAATTATCCAATTTGAAAATTGGTTTGGGTTATTGAAACGAATATATGAATTTGAAACTAAATATGAGAATTTTCGGTCTAGACCTAATCTTAAGCCTAGGCTCAGACCTAAGGGGCTGTCCTTAAATTACGTTTGCCAAGAGGGGAGAGGGGGGGGGGGTCTCTGAACGCTTCATTAAAATTTTTCTAAGGAAAAAAAATAACGGAGGGGTCCAAAATCCAACTTCTGTAAACGTAATTTAAGGACAGTCTCTAAGTGAAAATTCTGATTCATGTTTCGTTTCAAATTCATATTTTCGTTTCAATAACCCAAAATAATGTTCAAATTGGATAATTTCTGTGTCATTTTGTTCATCGCATTTAGCTATAAAAAATTGTTACAATGTTTGGAGCTGGTCAAGATAAGGTGGGCCATCAACGTGGTCCAAAATCAAAAATTTTCAAAGTTCCAAAAATTTGAAAAAAGATCTTATAGGGGTAAATTTATGCAAAAAATCGATTTTTAACGGTTTTAGACCATGAAAACCACTCCCTGATCCTGAAAAATCGATTTTTTCGGAGAGACTCACCATTTTGTGTTACCCGGGGGTGCTCCAGGGAAGTAAAAATCGATTTTTCAGGGTCAGAGAGTGGTTTTCACGGTCTAAAACAGTTAAAAATCAATTTTTTGCATAAAATTTACCTCTATAAGGTCTTTTTTTCAAAATTTTGGAACTTTGAAATTTTTCGATTTTGGACTACGTTGATGGCCCACCTTATCTTTACCAGCTCCCAATGTTCATTTTATGAAAATTTAAAAAATCGATGCAAAAATCGATTTTTCCGCAAACAATTTTAAAAAGCCTGTGTATTACAACGAAAACATGAACGCAAATTCAATTTTCAAACGCAATTATCTCAAAAACTTATTATTTTTGTTTGAGTTATTCAAACGAAATCCCTGATTCATGTTTTCGTTTCAATAACTCAAATCAATTTTCAAATTGACATTATTGTTGTCATTTTTTCGTTCATAGAGCTATAAAAAATTGCTACAACGTTCACTTTATGAAAGGTTAAAGATCTTTGTAAAAATGGATTTTTTAAAATAATTGCTTCAATAAACAAGCCTTGAATCAGGAATTTAAGCGGCATCAGTCCCTTCGCTTCAATACACAAACCTGTTAAAAAATTTTCATGCAATTTTCTTTTTCGACGAGACGAACAAAACGACACCATATTGATCCAATTTGATAATTGTTTTGGGTAATTGAAACAAAAACTTTGATTCAGGGTATTCGTTTCAATAACTCACAGCAATGATCAAATTGGATAAATTTGGTGTTGTTTTGTTCGCCTCGTTGAGCTAGAATGCTGTCTTTGTTTTTTGAATACGCCCAATTATTAAGTGTATTTTAACAAATGTAAAATTCAGGGTTTTCGTGTCAATATTCAGACAATTTCAACCTATTTTCGGACGTCGTCTGGAAATGAGTCCGGATTTTGGATAAATTTGTCAATTTTGATGAATTTTCGATTTTGGATAAATTTGTCAATTTTTGACGAATTTTTCGATTCGATTTTGATGAGTTTTTCTCTCGCTAAAACAAACTATATAAGTTTATTTTGATGAAAATTAAAAATCTTGTTAGAAAAAATTGAAAAATGCTCTAAAATCGCAAAAATACCATTTTTGGGATAGGGGGCACCCTGTACAATTCTTGTTATTGTAATTTTTTATGACTCATCGATTTCATAATTTCTCCATTTGTTAAAAAATTGTTCTTTGATTTTCTGCAATTTGGTATGTTTATGAATTTCTTAAAATTGTTTC
This sequence comes from Acrobeloides obliquus, assembly GCA_034698545.1. Taxonomy (NCBI): domain Eukaryota; kingdom Metazoa; phylum Nematoda; class Chromadorea; order Rhabditida; family Cephalobidae; genus Acrobeloides; species Acrobeloides obliquus. The sequence goes on along the minus strand of JAQGBS010000047.1, from coordinate 8,377 downwards.
TTTTTTATGTTTTGAGAAGCCAAGAATCCAAGATAGCGGATCTGTGTGGTGTGTTATGTTTTTGTTTCATAATGCGACTTTTTTCCCCTATCAGACAAGCAAGCATTCCTCATCCCATCGACGACAACGATCCGCCTTACAACAAAAAGCTGTCCTTATAGCCAGTAGACTTTGTTCGTGCTCATTTTATTCACCATTGGTGGATTTCTCCCCGGATCTAAACTGTTAGCCATGTGGAAGCTGCTGGTACTTACGATAAGTTTAGTTGGTGCCTTTGCTGCTGAGGTAAAAAGTTATAAGGTTAAAATAAAGAATGTATATAAATTTTCGTGTCAATATTCCAAAAATTTGAATTTTTTTATTGAAAATGTATCAAATTCGAATGTGTGATTTTTGTATTAAAAAAAAATTTTTTGAAAAAAAGTTAAAAAAATTCATGTTAAATTATAAGCAAAATTAAAAATCCAATTTTTATCGTGAACTTGTTCAGTGGTAGTGAGCTCCAAGATTCGAATCTAAGGATTTCGAGTTCGAATCCCACCTGAGTCAATTTGATTTTGCTTGCGAAAAAATTCAAAAAAATTTTTTTGAAAAAAGTTGTCTAACCGGGCAAAATCAATTCGATTCAGGTGGGATTCGAACCCGAGACCCTTAGACTCGAATCTTGGAGCACTACCACTGAGCCAAGTTCACGATCAAAATCGGATTTTTAATTTTTTTTTAAACTATCTTTAAGGAGACAAAGTTTCAGAGCCCTCTAAATAATACACAACCCGAAGTTCAAGCTCCTCCTCAAGTTCCTCCTCAAGTCCCACCAACAAAACCTGGTGTGAAAAATATTACTGCTGGTGGGCGATACCATGATGGCCACGAATATGGGCACGAACATGGTGGCCACGAATATGGACGCGAACATGGTGGCCACGAATATGGGCGCGAACATGGTGGCCACGAATATGGGCGCGAACATGGTGGCCACGAATATGGGCACGGACATCATGGTCATCGAATTTTCCGCGGTTATGATGCACCTTTGATTGATGGTGGGTAAATTTTTTTGAAAGAGCTAAAAAAACACTTTGCATGGCGTAGTGCAAATTGCCACTTACGCACTAACGATCGAAAATTCGACTCCCGCCGGCGTCAAACTTTTTTGCTTTTTTATTTTAAAAAAGTCGACATTTTCTCGACGAGACGAATAAAACGACACCAAAATTATCAAATTTGAACAATGTTTTGGGTTATTGAAACGAAAACATGAATCAGGGTTTCATTTCAATAACCCAAAACAATGTTCAAATTTGAGAATTTTGATGTCGTTTTAAAAAGGCAAAAAAAGTTTGACGAAAAGTTCGAACTTTCGTTAATGCGTAAGTGGCAATTTGCACTGCGCCATGTGAACGCCCGGGAAACGAAGTATAAATTTCAGACTACATCTGCGACTTGGACGCAACAATTCTCGTGGTGACCAATTCTGAAAAAGATTATGGCCACGAACATAACAACAACTACGGTCGTACGAAACGAGAAGCCTACGGCGGACAAGAATATGGTAAAGGTCGTGAGCACTATGGTAGGGGGTTTAAATTTTTTAAAAATTTAAAGAATTTTTCATTTTGCCATTTTTGGTGAATCTTTCAAATTAAAATTTTTCAAATTTTTCTAGGCCGTGACAACTATGAACACCGCGACAGAGACAACTATGGCCCACATCGAGAGCACTATGGTCGTGAACATGGACACCATGATAGAGGCTATGATAGAGACCACCATGATAGAGGTTATGATAGAGACCACCATGATAGAGGCTATGATAGAGACCACCATGACCATGGATATGGCCATCATGGAGGTGTGAGTGCGAATGCCGACCGATTGAGATGCTCCGTGATTGCCAGTTTTGATAGAGAAGCTTGCACCTCTTGCTGCAGATTGTCGGCTCGCCGAGACCGCAGCATTAGCAAGGTATAATCCGTTTCAGCTCCAACTATAAAAAAGCTAAATTCAAAATCCGAATTCGGCATCTCGTCCGATCTGGCAAGTTAAGCAACGTTGGGCCCGCAGGTTCGCTTCCACTAGGGAAAAAATTTTTCTTACAATTTTCTTACAGGGACCAAGCAAAAAATTTTTGCTCCATTCTTTGTAAGAAAAGTTTTTTTGTATATCGAAATTTTCGCACTCATGGATCAAACCTGCGGGGGGGGCCCAACGTTGCTTAACTTGCCAGATCGGACAGGATGCTAACTTCAGACTTTGAATTTTTGGTCCAGCTTTTTTCTAGTTGGGGCTATAGGTGATAAGAAAAATATACGAATTTTTTTGAAAATTTAGCACAAAATCATCGGTTTCTTGGTCGACAACAACCAATTGAACTATGATGCTCATGCAGGTGGCGGTGAAGGCTATGGCGACAATTACTCGGTAGGGATTTGGAAATTTTACCACTTGTGCCATGCCCGCATATAGTCTGTCATCAAAAAGATAAGGGAAAAATGGTTGGACTAAATGGCGCAGTGGTAGACTGTTTAAAAGTCCGGGCTTTTAGCTCAAGATTCGGACCTCGGCCCGGACCCAGGGAGCCCAATTTTGCAATTTTTGATGAAATTTTCAATTTTTTAACAAATTTTGTAATTTTTGACGAATTTTAAATTTTGAAGAATTTTTCAATTTTGACAAATTTTTCGATTTTTGGCGATTTTGCGCAAAAATCGAAATTTTTGCTCCAAGTGGGATTGAACCCGGGTCTTCAAAACTCAAAGCCTGTAATGCTATCCACTAGGCTATGCTTAAAGTCTATTTCCGTGAAATAGACTTTACAATGTACTATTTTAGGCCCGTAAGAAGCGCTCGGAAGTCGTCGTACCAGCCAACTATGACCAAAACTCTGGCCCATCGTACGAAGTCCCAGATCAAGAAGGCGACTACCGTTGCGTGTGCTGTGCTCCAAAACGCTATCGACCATTCATCTTCGACCGCTACTCCCGTCGCCATCACCACCATTACGGAGGACATGAAGGACCCTACTGAAGTGCCCAGTGAAAAAAGAAAATGTGTTGTTTTTTGCAAATAAATTTTTTGTTGTGCTTTTTATAAATAATTTTTTTTATAAATTTTGGCTCAATTTTAGAAATAAAAATGTTTTATAGTAGAAATCTTGGAGGACATGAAGTTTTTTTGTATATCAAATTTTCGCCCTAGTGGGATCGAACCTGCAGGGGGCCCAACGTTGCTTAACTTGCCAGATCGGACGCGCGGCTTCTTTATCCACTTCGCCAAGTAGCCGACATTTTCCTAGTTTGCATAGAAAACATACAGTATAACGATTTTCATGACTAGCTTAACGAAAAATAGCGGCTACTTGTCGAAGTAGGTAAGGAAGCCGACCGTCCGATCTGGCAAGTTAAGCAACGTTGGGCCCGCAGGTTCGATCAAAAATTTTGATCTACAAAAAAACTTTTCTTATAAATAGTGAAGCAAAAAGTTTTACAAAAAACTTTCCTTTTTTGCACAATTATTTGTAAGAGAAGTTTTTCTGTATATCGAAATTTTCAGATCAAATCTGAAGGCCCAACGTTGCTTAACTTGCCAGATCGGATGGGTGACTTCCTTATTCACTTCGCCAATTCACTTTCTCCTCCTCCAGTGGATCGAACCCACGCCAATAAATTAACAGCGAACGTCCTAGCCATTAGACCATGCGCGCCCAGCTTCTTGGGATCTAGTCATGGAGTTTGAATGGTCTAAGTCTAGATTAAAAACCAAAAAACGAAATTTTTTTATTCTTTAAACGAATTTTGCAATTTTACCATTTTTGACAAGTTATATTTTTTTGGCGATTTTTTAGAATTTAAAGAATTTTTCAATTTTGACAAATTTTTCGTTTTTTGGCGATGGAGTTTGACTGGTCAAAGTCAAGACTAAAAATCAGATTTTTTATAAATGGATAGAAGATTAATTCACTGACTATGACGACAGAAGATCGTACAAGAACAATTTTTACAAAAAATAATTTTTCATAAACGAACAGACGTGTTTAAATAGCCAAAAAATTGTTTAACTTTCAGTTGTATGGGTGCATAGTTTTATTCATATTATTTTTACCAGTAAAGGAAGTCAATTCGTGCTGATTGTGTTTGGATTTGTTTTCCAAAGTTTGAAAATTTGTAAGTCATATTTGAACAAGGGGAGGGTACTGTACCCCCCCCCCCCCACTTCATCTTTTTGCCGAAAATTTTTAATCGACCACGTCGTATTTATGGGCCAGTACTCCCTCCTTGTACAGCTATGAGAGGGGTTCCCTGCGACCACGTCGTATTTAGGGCACCAGTACCCCCTCCCCTCCTTGTACAGCTATGTTGTAAGTGAACTGTTTAAATTTGGCAAAAAACGATTTTTTAGAAATTTCTTCAACAAAAAAATTCATAGCGATCAATGATTGTTGCTACATTTGTATTGGTAGCTTTATTTATTGTCATCCTTTTATAAATATGTTATTCTTTAAAGACGAATAAATAGATTACTACTAAGGTACTACTAAAGATTAGCGACCGCAAAAACGACAGAGTACTATTTTTGGAAAATTTTTTCTAAAATGAAACTTGTTAGAGGTAGTATTTTTTGCGATAAATCGATTGCGCGCATTAAAGAACATGAAAACGCCAAACACGACCACGCAGGGATGCGAATTTTTCCCGCCAAACACGACCATGGAGGGATGCCAATGTAAATCTATAAAATGATTCACCAAATAATTTCACCAAACAAACTACCGTTGAAGTCATTCAACAAACAATCAATAAGATGAATAACGGCATTGAAGCATTTTGAAAAATTCGCATCCCTGCGTGGTCGTGTTTGGCGTTTTCATGTTTTGTCAATGCGCGCAATCGATTTATCGCAAAAATACTACCTCTAACAAGTTTGATTTTAGACAGAAAATTTTCCAAAAATAGTAGGTACCCTGTCGTTTGCGGTCGCTAATACTTAATAGGACTTGAATAGGTTTGTAGTCTGTATAGGGATGCAGAAGTTACACAAAGTGACAATCCTTGTCACCGACCAGAAATTATGCGAATTTTGAGCACCATAATATTTTGTTCATTATGACCAAGGAGACAAATTTGACACCGCGAGACAAAATTGTTTTATTCTCAAAGACCAAACAAAATATTTACTCCCTACTCTCTGGTAATAAAAAATTTTTATTATAAAAATCACAAGGGATCGAACCTGCGTGCTCAACGTTGCTTAACTTGCCAGATCGAACGGTTGAAAAAAACGATGAAATTTGATTACAAAAGTAATTTTTTCAAACTCTGTTTCATGTCGAGGTTTCAAAAAGCCTGGTGCGTATGGTCTAATGGCTAGGATGCTGGCCATTCATTTTATTTATGTCAACTTGTTTGCAGTTTTCTCGTGTAACAGACTATATTTTTAAATTTTATTCATTCTATTATTAATATTGCACTTCTTTTTTGGACTATTTAGTACCAAAATTCTGTACGAATCTTTCGTATGTCTAGGTGCGAAGCAAAAGACAACAAGGAAAACAACAAGGAAAAATACAACAGAAATAACAAAATGTATAACAAAATCCCTAACAGGTCTTATTTCATTCAGTTCTTCATATATATGGACAGCTTTATCCTTAATAACGATCAAGGTAGGAGTGATTTTCTCTTTTACACGAGAATATAGCTCATGAGCATTATAATAAGCAACACAAAGCGTCTCATGATAGTCCAAAGAGCAGTTGATGATATGGTCTTTGTTGTAAGTTGAGATCGTTGTTTGAGGAGTTTGAGGAAGTTGTGATTGGAAGATAGCAGGTTTTTGAGTTACTAGAACTAAGATGGGCTGGCGTTTGGCTGGGATATTTTCTGGTGGATCTAAAATTTTCAAAATTAGTTTCTTCTAATTTGCAAAAAATAGCGCCTGACGAATTTTTAAATTTTTTAACGATTTTTGTAATTTCTGACAAATTGTTCAATTTGTACAAATTTTGCCATTTTTAACGAATTTTTATTTTTTGGCAAATTTTTCAAAACTTAAACGTCTTCCCTGGATCAGACTCCCTCACCCGAATTGACGACCAAAAAAAGAATATTTTACTTTTAACACGGGAATACTATTCAAATTTCTGGTATATTCTGTTATTTTAAGCTATTCTGAGCAACATTCAAAACAATTTTTTTGAAAAAAAGCTGTATAACCATGGAATATCCATGATAATTAAAAGCCTAAGCCTAAGGCATAAGTCTAAGACCTAAGGCTAGGCCTAAGCCAGCCTAAGACCTAAGCCTAAGCTTAAGGCCTAGGCATAAGCCTAAGACTAGGCCTAAAGCCTAAGTCTAGCCCAAGGCCTAAGACCTACGGCATAAGCCTAGGGCTAGGCCTAAGCCTAAGACCTTAAATTAAATTTAATATTTCTGTCATTTTTTAAATCAACAGCTAAATCTTTCATTATAAGATTACTCATCGGACATAAAAATCTTATGGAGCAGAAAAAGAATTAATAAATAAAAATTTTAACACATTTGTAATACACATCTATAAATATAACATGTGCACAAAAAAATATTTTGCTCTCAAAAAATATTTGCGATGGAATTATATTCATTTTCGCTTCAACACGCTACCTTCAAGGTCACGGAAGCATTTTCACACTTTGGGAGTGCGCACAAATTTTTCGATTTTTGACGAATTTTTTATTTTATCCAATTTTATGATTTTCGACGAAAGTTTCGTTTTAACAAATTTTTCGATTTTCGACGAATTTATCAATTCCTCGCACTAAATTACCCTTATACGAGTCATTTTTAGAAAAAAATTTTTGACTCAAAATTTCATGAAAAAATCACAAAAATTTCACTTTTTTGGAACACCCTATATTTAATGGATTGGTACTAAACAAATTTGATTTACCATGTTCAAAAAACTCTCGCCATTCTTCTTCCACTTCATCCGAAGGTATAATAAGTGCATCTTTTCTCCTAACATTATATCCCTCTATAGAAAATATCATAAAAATAATCAATAAAAATAAATTAAAATAATCTAGATACATTTTCACAACAGCTAAAACACATGATTATAACCGAATAGATAGGAAGCTATCAATTTTCAGTTTTGTCATGTCGCCAATAGATGAGACTTTTTCTATCATATTGCTGAATCATGCTGTCTTGTGTAATAAAGTAGCCCGTGTGGGTCTTTTTCGAGTGAAAGATGGGCAGTCGCGATGAATCAACATGACCTTAAATCTGTTTTTCAATCGATCTTTTATTCAAGTACGCGACAAAAACAACTCAACCATAAAAACTGTTTGACTCATGGTCTTTTTTAATAATTACAGAGCCAAAAAAATCGTACTTTTGCGTTCTTTTTGTGAAAATTTTTCAAAATTTTTTTTTTTCAAAAATTATCTATAAGGGGTATGCGTTTTTTTGAAAAAATCGCATGAAAAAGCTCAAAATTCAAGAGATTAGACGCAAGACTTCACTTTCTCTTTTCTAGTATAACAAAATCTTCCTACCCCCCCCCCCCATTTCATGCGATTTTGAAAAATTTTTGCCAAAAAACGCAAAAGTACGGTTTTTTGGTTCATCCTGTAGTAGGTAGGGGAATAGATGGGTAAAAATTAAAAGATGGGTGCCCCCTAAAAAATACAAAAAATCTATTTTTGGAGCTACTACACAATAGGGGGGGGGGCAAATTTTTTTCGAAAATCAAAAAATTGGACAAAAATAAAAAATTCGTCAAAAAACAAAAAATTCGTCACCCCCTCCCCATTGTGTAGTAGCTCTCACGTGAAAAAATTTTCAAAATTTTTTCTGGAAATGACCCCTCTAGGGGTAGAAACATGCGGGGAATCTGAATTTGACATTTTCGAAGCGAAAAAACGCTTCCCTCATCCAGGGAAAGCCTGTGTATTGAAGCGAAAAGTCGCAAAATTCGCATTTTTGTCTAAAATTTTTGAAAATCCCCCCCCCCCATTTGTGATTTTCACCAAAAATTTTTCATTATTCTCACCAAAAATGTTGAACAATTGCCAATTTTTTCATAAAAATTCATCGTTTTTCGCGAAAAATCGTCAGAGCACTTTCAGCTTAAAAATGGAAATTTCCTATGAAATTTCAATTTCGATTCCTACTTCGATTTTCGACTTTTGAATTATTTTCTTCTCGATATACAGATTTTATTGATTCAGAGACGAGTTTTTACTGCGTTCATGTTTTCGTTGTAATACACAGACTTCTGAATTCGGTGCATCACTACTAGAAAATAGAAAATTGGATACCCCCTAAAATGTTACATTGTTGTTATTTTTTCCCTTTTAGCATAAAAATTTATTCGAAAATATACACCAAAAAGAATT
>JAQGBS010000046.1:0-34275 GCA_034698545.1 Acrobeloides obliquus | reverse complement strand
CTTCGTTGTAATACACAAACTTTTTTGAATTGTGTATTACAACGAAGAGCTTGTAACAAATTCAAACGCAATTATCTTGAAAACTACAACGATTCAGAGCATGCCGTAAAAACAAAAAATGCTCTATTTTTCATGATCTTTCCGAATATATAATTTTTTTCATATGATTGTTATTTACTGGACTGGTCCTTTAACAGAACGGTTAAAAACGGTATGAATTTTCTAAGCCGTTAATCGAGATGTTATAAAACGGATGCAAAAAAATTTTCTTCTAATTTTTAATCCTCTCTCTTAATTCCATATTCTTTTATCAGGGATGTATGCTATTGAAACGGAATTCTTTGCATTTTTCTCCTAGTCATAACGTGATATTTACTTATTGTATTAAGTCGGTTTTTTTAAATTGTCATCATTAGCAACGATCCGACGACTACTTTTTTAATTTTCTATTTATACACCTTTTAATTTTTTCTCATACGAAAATTATAAATTTTTCATTCATTTAGTCGGGAATTTTTATTTTTGTCTTTTATTGATTTTCAAATTTATGCATAAGGACTCGTGTACTTACATCATTTTTAAGAGACGATATTTCGAAAGTTCGAATTTCGGGGCACTAGAAAAACTGAGAACGGGATAAGCAAATTGGGCACAAACGAAACACAATAGAGCATTTGAAATGGTGTAAAATCTTCAAAAATGCCCATTTTGGTCCCTATGAATGTTGATTATATTTTACGATTTTATACCCTTTAGTATTTTGAGCATAACTCTTTAAGGTTAAATCTATTTTCGATGATTTTAGTGTTGTTGGAAATCTGAGATTACGGGCTACAACTTTTATCAAGGGTGTGGGGGGGGGTCATAGTGGAGAAAAAGTGTCGAAAAATTAGGTTTTTTGAAAAAATCTGGGTCCCTGGAGGGGGAAAAAACCTAAGAATCGACGGTTTTCTCATAAAAATCCGAAAATGTTTGATTTTCGTTTCAAAAATCCAATTTTTTCCCTGAACCAGGGTCAGGGAAGCGTTTTTAATTTTTGGGAATGTGCGCAATCGATTCCCCGCATAAAATTACCCCTAAAATGACCATTTTAGAAAAAATTTTTTTCATGAAATAGTCCCTAATTTATACCCCCTTTAATTAGTTATATACCATTGTGTCAAAATTGAAAAATATCTTCATATTCATATTCCACTTTCCCAAAAAGTTAAGTCGTGATCAGTATAATTTTTTTTCTCACTATGTCGGCTACTTTGGAATAGAGAAGCGCGAAAGATTTTTTGCCGCACCAACCGGCTGTCTTTTTCCTATTTATTTTCTCTTCCGAGTACCATATACTTTGATTGAACCATTAGATGTGATGATTATCGAAAATATTCTCGTCCTTATGCACCCGATCCTATGATGCACCCGATTTGAGAACCACCCGAGTCGGGTACCCGATTCTGAGTCACCAAAAATCCAACTTCAACGTGAATCCGGCTTCCGGATTCAGAATCTGGATTCAGAATCCGGACTCTGAATCCAGATTCTGAATCCAGGTTCTGAATCCAATTCTGAATCCGTTTCTAAATCCGGATTCTGAATTCAGATTCTGAATCTGAATCCAGATTCGGATTCTGAATCCGAAATCTGGATTCATGTTAGGGTTGGATTTTTGCTGACTCAGAATTAGGTACCCGATCCTGAGTTCATGTCTCAGGATCGGGTACCCGACTCTGAGTCGGGTGATTCTCAGGATCAGGTGCAACATATACTCATCAAATGATCCGGATCTTCTTGCTTATTATAGTTTTGGCTAATTATGGAATGCAACATAGAATTATAGCCAACTGAGTTTAGAATATGAAAAATAGACACTAAAGAAACATATTTATGCATTTGAGGTGGAATACAACCTTGAAATGTCCATTTTTCTAGCTAAATACTTTCTTCAGATGCATTTCTCAGATCGGCCCAACAAAAAATTAGTGCATCAAGAGAAATCATCCAGTTAATTGAATACCAATCACAAGTTCCTCTGAAACGAGAATATTTTTTACGATTAGGATTAAATTGCTATTATTACATAGATCATATGTTTGTTTTATTATAGAAGGAAAAATAGAAATCTAGAGTATGTGATCAAGTCAAACATGGACATGCAAAAGTGCAAATCGAACTGCACAAAAGGCATGATAAAGGGAATTCCTCTAAAGAGATGCAATAAATGTTCATGTGGATTTTGCGTGCTAAATCATATGTTTGTTTTATAATAGAAGGGAAAATAGCATTCTACAACAGATAGCAGAAATCATTAGTATCGAGTCAGAACCGAGTCACAAACATGTTGTATACATGCGATTTACATAATTCTATTTTGCATTCCATAATTAGCCAAATTGTTCAATCAAAGTATCTGCTCTAAAAAGTCTAGAACAAAATCGACTCAATTTTTTTTCTCGATATTTTTTTGTTTTTGCATATGTATATCGAAGTAAAATATTTCCTGCCATTCACAATTTTTATCTTTTATTTGATGATTTGCAAAAATGTTTATTTTAAAGGGTAGGGGTCCAACTTACGGCCAGGTAGAAAATAAAAAAAATTTTTTTTAACAAGTGACCCTTTAGGGGTAATTTTATGCGAGGAATCGATTGCGCACATCGAAAAATTTTGAAAAAGTTCTCAGTTTTCCTAGTGCCACGAGAACCCCGAAAAGTTCGAATTTTCGAGATATCGTCTCTTAAAATTTACTTACATCGCTTTTATAATGTCTAAAGTTAAATTTGTAGTCAAAAATGAGTTCGGATGTTAGAGAAACGCCTTGTCAAATTTGTGGAAATAAAGCTTACAAAGGGTTTCATTTTCAAGTAAATTACATTTTTTGATATTTTTTACCAATTAAAATATTTTTAGGTTGATTGTTGTCGTGCTTGTGCGGCTTTTTATCGTCGATCAATCGAAGCCGAGAAAATTTATAAATGTAAAAAAGGAAGGAAAAATTGTGAGCTAAAAGCAAAAATTAAAGGAACAACTTTATGCCGTTATTGTCGTTTAGAAAGATGTAAAGAATTGGGTATGCGGATGCGACGAGGTTAGTTCAGGGAAAATCAAACCATCCCTTTTTTAGAATCTTCCAACACTCCATCATCATATGAAACACCAACAAGTAGTCCTCAACCTATGCCCGCTTTTTCTAGATTGAAAGAGAATTATGATATTTCCTCAGACAAATCCCATGAAATTTTATCATCAGTATGTTGAATAAAACGGAAAAAAATCCATTTTGATTTTAGCCATTTCCCTTAGCAGTTACTCTTCCATGCCAACTAACGTTTTTGCATAGACTCGAATATGCTTTTTCTATAGTCCATGAGCAATTTAAGCCCAAAGAAAAATTCGTCTTATCTGATACTATGAATGTCGAGGCTTTTTCAACATTTTACATAAAAATTAAAAATGGAATAGCAAAAGTTTTAATGCACTTTAACGAGTTTGTAGAATTAGATTTTAAAGATAAAGTAAGTTGATTCAGACTTTGGGCCTCCACTAATTCGTCTCGACGATTTCGAGACAAGCACTAATTGCATAGATGGCGTTGAGAAAATTTTATTCTTCAGGATCAACGAATTCGCATCGAAACGCGTCGAGACGCATCGAAACGCGTCGAGACACATCGAGACGCGTTGAGACGCATCAAGACGCATCAAGACGCGTCGAGACGCATCGAGATACGTCGAAACGCATCGAGACGCGTCGTGACGCATTGAAACGCGTCGAGACGGTTGAGACGCATCGAGACGCGTCGAGACGCATCGAAACGCGTCGAGACGGTTGAGACGCATCGAGCTACATTGAGACACGTCGAGACGCATCGAGATACGTCGAAACGCATCGAGACGCGTCGAGACACATCGAGACACATCGAGACGCGTTGAGACGCATCGAAACACGTCAAGACACATCGAGTCGCGTCGAGATGAGCAATTAGTGCTCCCCAACTTGCTATTGGTGCTTCCAAAATTTGAGACGCAATTATTGGAGGCCCTTTATCTTCAAATATTTAGCTTTAGGTTTTACTATATAAGCAGGTCTTATATGTATTTTTGCACATCGAGCGTATTTTTACATCTATAGAATGTGGTGGCAATGAAAATAGTGCATATCTTATGCTGCTTCACGATAATACCGTTACTGATTTAACAAGAAAATACGATACTTTTAAAGCACGCGGTGAACACGGAAAACTATTTGAGACAGAGAATACGTAAATTTTTTTTAGATTAGTCCATTTTCTTTAAAGGGGAGTGGAAAGAAGGGACTATTCTCAAAAATTTTTTTGTATAATCACTTGTCTAGGGGTAATTTATGCGACAAATCGATTGAACATACTTCCGAAATTTGAAAACTTCATCTTGACCTGGGGCCTGTTGCTTAGTTCCGGGACCGGAAGTAAAAACTTTCGGTTCCGATTTAGAAAATTTGCACTAAATTGGAACCGGAAATCGGAAGTCTTTACTTCTGATCTCGGTTCCAACCTCCGGAACTAAGCAACAGGCCCTTGGTTTTGATTACTAGGGTCTTTCGATACCCCCCCCCTCCTCGAGAGGGGGGGGGGGTATCGGTCAATTTTATCAGGTCAAGATTTTCAAATTTCGGGAGTGTGTGCAATCGATTTTTCACATAAAATTACTCCTAGAATGTGGTTTTACAAAAATTTTTTTTGTTGAGAATAGTCGTTCTTTTCACTCCCTTTAAATTTAGGCTTTGGAAAAATTATAATGAAAAGATGCTTAAATTTTTATATAAGCCTATGATAGATGTAAAATTAACTCGTTTTGAATTAATCTATGTACTTGCGCATATTTTATGGTCCACAAATGGTATTAAATTTTGAATCAATCTATTTTTTGTCAAGTCAATCGATTTTTTTAGACATTAAAGGAGTCTCTGAAATCACGCATGACATAGCTCTTCACATGACTGATCAAATTTCGAACGAACTTCATAATTATTATGTAAATGAAAGGAAAATTGGAAATTATAGTTCTCGCCTGATAAAAATGCTTAAACTAATCGATGCTTCGAAATCATTACTTACAGAAGAACAGAATTTGACTCTCATTTCTCAAATGTATAGTATTTTGGACTTTAATGCTGATTTTTCGGAATTAAATTTTGTACATTAAAACTTTTGTTAACAACAAACAAATATTCAAGGCGTCGACGCTGTTCTTCGAGACGTTGTAAGCGTTGTTCTCCTGCTTCATCATTACGAAGTCTCTCTTGACGTAACCGATCTTCTTCAAGACGTTGTAAGCGTTGTCTTCTGTTTTATGTAAACCTTTTGAACATAAACAAAGATTTGTATAACAAAGTAGTTTTTCATTCGATTAAAAGTGGCCCATACTTGAAGTGCTTTTCATGTCTAGTGGCAAAATCAACGAGACTTTGGAATCCAAAATTTTTTATTTTTAAAGGACCGGGCCACTCAGATACAATCATATGAAAAAATGATATCTTCGGAAGGAGACATGTTGATTGCGTCAAAATTATTTGCGTCATCCGACATTTACGTCAATTTTTGTTTGCGTCAAAGGTCAATTGCGCCATCCAACATTTGCGTCAATTTTCGATTGCGTCAACAGACATTTGCGTCATCTAACATTTGCGCCAATTTTCGATTGCGTCAAAGGTCAATCGCGTCATCCAACATTTGCGTCAATTTTCGATTGCATCAACAGACATTTGTGTCAATTTTGACGCAATCGAAAATTGACGCAAATGTTGGATGACGCGATTGACCTTTGACGCAATCGAAAATTGACGCAATCAAAAATTGACGCAAATTTCGGATAACGCAATTGACCTTTGACGCAATCAACACGTCTCCTTCGGAAAGATCATGAAAAATTAAGCATTTTTTGTTTTTACGGCATCATCTGAATCGTTTTCCCCATCGAGATAAATGCATTTGAAAATATTAATTTGTATACATGTTTTCGTTGTAATAATCAAACTTTTTTGAATTTTTTGCTTGAAAATCATGAAAAAATAGCATCAATCGACAGAGAATTTTATTCTGAACAACTTTGCTAATTTAAGTTTGCGTAAAAAAATAGTTGTTCAAGCATAAAATTCTCTGTCCATTGATGCTATTTTTTCACGATTTTTCCGCAAAAAATTCAAAAAGTTTGATTATTACAACGAAAACATGTACACGAATTTAAATTTTCAAATGCATTTATCTCGATGGGGAAACGATTCAGATGATGCCGTAAAAACAAAAAATGGTCAATTTTTGAGCTTCGAATAAGGTTTTGAATTTTTTAGAACCCCGAATTTGGACTCGAATTGGCTTTAAAAAATTTTCCCATGCGTTAACATTAAATAAATTCAACTAGGAGCGCCGTCGAACCATTTAAAGAAATGTTTGATCTCTTGAGATAGTGTCTCTTAAGCAAAATGGCCTTGTTTGCATTTCGATTTTTGATCTTAATGTTCAATCGGTCTATAAGAAAAATCTTGCCTACATGACCACTCCTAATAAATCGCATGAATTATAAGCATAGTGATATCATGTTTGCCTATAAAGTCTTTCGTTGAAAAAACGGCGCCACAAAATGATTTAATAAAAGTATACCGTGGGCGAGAGTGTTATTTCTCAATAAGTAAGGCACTCGTACAGTAAAAAGATAAGGATGGTTTTTTGAACTGTAGACATACATTTAAGGTAGGAATAATAGCGTGTTCATTCATTCGAATAAATTTATCTGGTTGTTATTCACGGCATAGTATTTAATACACCAACTACTAGCAAACAAATAGTCAAGCAATGGTAATGCTTAAGTACGATACACCTACCTATTTCCCTGGATCAGAGTCAGGGAAGCGTTCAAGCTAGGATTTCATTTCAAAGGGATGTCGGGATTAGATCTAGATACAAAACTTTGGCCTGGTGGGTTAGTCCGGACCAATGGACTTGAATCTAGTGGGAGATTAACCGTGGGCGAGAGTGACCCTGGATCTTTTATTCACTGGTTATTGTAACCAGCGACTGACTAAAATGACCCAATTAATAAAATCGAGTTGGCTCTAATCTATTGGGAAAACAAAAGCAATAAACGACGGATCAGCTTGGCCCAGTCGTGGGGAGGGACGAAGCAATCAATTGAGGGACAAATTAATCTACCTGGAGTCGCCCGACGGCTCCTATCGGTGAGGATCAAGTTAGCCTTGCAAAAACATAAGGGGGCCCATTAGGAAATTTTTTTTATTTTTTCGATTTCAAGGGGGCAATTGCCCGGATTGTCCCCCCCCCATCCCCAGCTACGCCACTAGAAGCGTTATCAAGCTCCGTCAATGTAAATTACTGAAAAAATCGCAAAAGTGCACTTTTTCTGAAGTCCATGTAGTTAAGTGATTATCCTATGCTTGCTCCCACATAGCTTAGTGGATAAGTAAGGCGACCGTCCGATCTGGCAAGTTAAGCAACGTTGGGCCAGCAGGGTCAAAACTTTAGATGTTTAAAAAATATATAAAAATAAATTCCAGAAATCTTTACGCTTGGTATGCTTCTTGTTGCTGGTTTACTATTCATATATTTCAGAGGTAATCTATTTACTCTAATTATGATAACAAATTAAACTATAGAGTTGCCAGTCAGTCGGAGGTTTCTGTGTAACCAGAGGCGAATGTTGTAGCGATTATTGTGCCTGGGCAAAATGCAGAGTAACAAAAAATACATACTTTTTTTGTAAATAACGATTTAGTGCAACGGTGCTGGTGGACATTGCGAATCCGACCCTGATTGTTGTGATGGATTGTTTTGTAATTCAGAAAATACATGTGGGGTGATAATTTTTCACAATTCTTTTTTTAGAAATTGAAAAATTGAAACATTCGTCAAAAATAAAAAAATTCGTCAAAAATCGAACATTTGTCAAAAATTGAAAAAATCGGAACATTAGTCAGAAATAAAAAATTTTGTCAAAATTTGAAAAATTCGCCAAAAGTCGAAAAAAAGTTTTCAGCGTTATTGCTGATCTTTATTTAAAAAATTTAGTGCCTAAGTAATGGACATCAGTGTAACAGAGACAGTGATTGCTGTGATTCTCATTGCAATTCCAATAATTATTGCGGGGTACTTTTTTCTTGTAATATTCAAGAAGGTCATCGGTCCCCGGTGCCGGAGACCGATGACCTGCCCCCTTCCACTCCATGACCTACTCCCTCCTCACCTCATGACCCACCCCCTCCCTACCCCATGACCTACCCCCGGTCGAATTTTACCGGGGGTACCGGGGTTGTGCAACTGTGTTCGGGGGTTTTCGGCTATGGCGAAGCCATATTTTCATATCGTTGGCCAAAGTCTGCTTTTTTCGTTGGCAAAGTCCCTAGAGCTGTCTAGGGTGGTCCCATCGAGGGGGGCCGGCCCTGGGGCCTCGGACCCTGATTCGAACAACTTTTCCTAATTCGAACAACCTTTAATCATCCCAGCGATTTATTCAAAAATTTTTTTAGTGTGTCGATAATGGGCATTCATGTGCAAAAGATAGCGATTGTTGCACACTTTCTTGCAGTTCTAATAGTTATTGTCAAGTAATTTTTTGCCAAGGATTTACTACAGTCAACATGCTTGAATTTTAGTGTGTCGCCGAAAATGGCTCCTGCACGAGTGGCAATCAATGCTGCAGTAATTTAATTTGTTTTAATGGAGCTTGCAAATAAGGTTCCGAACAAACATTTAAGACAGATTGTCTGAAGATTTTTTCCTTTTGTTTGATGTTTTGTAAAAATGTTTATTTTAAATGCAGGTTGTTTTTTTATTGCTCCCACTTTTCAAAAATTCGTCAAAAATCGAGTTTGAATTCGTTTTCGTCGCCCGTTGGCTCATTCGAACGTCCTAATCACGGGATTTTTTTAGAAAAAATTTTTATTGAAAAAGCTTTTATTTTCGATTTTTAGCCCAAAAATACTGAAAATATTGTACCTCAAAAATCGTAATTTTTCAGTATTTTGGACTAAAAAAATCGAAAATAAAAGTTTTTTCAATAAAATTTTTTTCTAAAATCCCGTGATTAGGGTGTTAGAATGAGCCATCGGGCGACGAAAATTTAAACTCGATTTTTGGCGAATTTTTGAAATGCGGAAGCAATAAAAAACAATCTGTATAAAAAAATAAAGTATATGCCTCGAATGTTTCAGTAGAATCGTTAGACGAGTTTTTTTGCTCAAAAAATTTTTTCGTCGAGATATTAAGCTCCAAAGTTGATGTACTTTCTAACATCATCAATTTAGGCTCTCGGCAGTCAAAGCTCGATAGCTCGGCCAATTTAAAAGATTTTCAAATAATTTTTATTTTATTTTACTGCTCTCATTTAGTTCAACATTTTTGGATCATATTTTGATTCGATCAATACCCATAGAGAAAAGTTGATTTACTGATTTTGAAGGCATAGAAAAGCACGCATCAAAAATCATTAGATCGAGCCTAGAAAATTCCAGATATGTGCGCTGTAGGACACGGGTTTAAAACACTAGAATTTCTTATTGTGCGACCTGGGCGTAGACGAAGCATATCAACGCTTGTACATATTATTTAAATCTATATGCTCCACAAACTCTAAATTTCTTACTCACATGTATACATCCTATGTGGTTAGTACGATAGCTTGTGGGGACTCTTAGCGTCTCGACCACCCAGTGCGCAGCCATACTCCCCTCTCTAAAACTATCCTTTTGGTATATAATATATTCTATGTTATAATTTTGCTAATTATTTAATTTCTATCCCATCGCGTAAATTGTTTACGTATTATCAATAAATAAATAGACTAAAGTTATTACACATATAAGCTATCTACACATAAATGAGAGTACAAAGTAGATCATAGACTAGGAAGGGGACTACCTTTATATACAATCGTCATTGCAACGACAACTTTCTTTCTTTATTATTCTATTTATAAATGTCCTTTTTATTTTTTCACACGACAATTATTGATTTTTCAGACATTTTATATAACTAATATTCTTTTCCAGTTGACTACTACCATTAATCAAAATTGTATAAGAACTCACGTTTTTTTCTTTGCATTAATTTCCACTTTTACCAACAAATCGATTATCAGTTTAAAAATGAGCACGGATGTTAGGGAAACGCCTTGTCAAATTTGTGGAAATAAAGCTTACAAAGGGTTTCATTTTCAAGTAAATTACATTTTTTTATATTTTTTTATCAATTACAACTTTTTTAGGTTGATTGTTGTCGTGCTTGTGCGGCTTTTTATCGTCGATCGATCGAAGCCGAGAAAATTTTTAAATGCAAACAAGGAAGGAAAAATTGTGAATTAAAAGCTAAAATCAAAGGAACGCCTTTATGCCGTTATTGTCGTTTAGAAAGATGTAAAGAATTGGGCATGCGAATGCAAAGAAGTAAATTTTGTTAGGGATTCAAACAGTTAGAAAATTTTAGAACCGTCCACTACACCATCGACTGATTATGCGTCAACTAGTAGTCCTCAGCCTATTACTACTTTTTCAAAATTTCAGAAAATTCATTATATTTCTTCGGAAAAATTCTATGAAATTCTATCATCGGTATGTTATGTTGATTACTTCCGGGCTTTTCGTCTTGTATCGAATGTCGGGCATTGACTCTTAAGCGCTATTTATACTTTTGTCGTGTAGCGACACGACAGTGCATTTTTGTGTCGTATGACACGTCGTACGACATGTCATACGACAGCGTTTATAGTTCGATTGTATGACGCGTCGCGACACGAGGGAAGTATGAATCCCGCCTTAATAGATTTTTTCGAATCAAATTAAGTGTCCCATTGAACGTTTGATATCAAAAACAAAGTTTGATCTTTTGCATAAGATCCGATATTTGTCCATTTTTGAAATGATTCGAGACACCATTGAAAAGCTTGAAATTTATGAAACAACCTAATATAAATCACAAAAAAATTTATTTTAGTCACTCCCATTAGCTATTACCTTCCCATGTAGATTAACTTTCTTACATCGTCTTGAATACAGTTTTTCTAAATTTCATGAACAACTTAAGCCTAAAGAAATCGTATTAACCGATATGATTAATTTCGAGGCTTTTTCAAGATTTTACGTTAAAATTAAAAATGAGATGGCGAAAGTTTTAATGCATTGTAAAGAGTTTGTCAAGCTGGATTTTAAAGATAAAGTAAGAAGAAATGAATCTGATTCGACTATATTCAACTTTTAGTTATTATTATATAAGCATGTTTTATATATATTCATGTACCTAGAAAATATTTTTATTTCTATAGAAGCAGGTTGTCATGAGAATGACCAATATTATGTATTGATTCACGAGAACGCTGTTGCTGATTTAAAAAGACGACCAGATACTATAAGAATATGTGTCGAAGATAGAAAAATAATTGAGACAAAAATTGCGCAAGTTATTTTTATCAGTGTGTAAAATTGAGTTGGGTTTTCGCGTCAGTGGATCAAGAATCGGTTGATTGCTGAGTTGATAGCGGGTTGAAGTTGGTTGGGCTTCGTTTACTCAAGTGCAATGGCCTGCCCCTAAAAGAGTTGGCTTAATAAGGTTTAAACGCGCGTAAACTCGCAAAATAAGGCAATCAAAGAGAGTAGGTCACCCCTTTCGAACTTTAGGACCACGCTATACAATAAGAAGTGATTAAGCGATCATCTATCATAGGTGTAATTAGGACCCTGATTAACTATTGCGTACTAGGGACATATCATATGGGTGGTGAGGTATTAGGGCTATAGTTGATGGAGGGTTTTTATATCAGAACAATTCAATATTTTGAGTTTCAGACTTTGGCATCCATATGGTGATAAAATGATTGACTTTTTATATAGACCAATGGTCGATTTGAAACTAACACAATTTGAATTAGTTTATTTACTAGCTCATATTTTATGGTCCACGCATGGTATTAAATGTTATGCACTAAAAAAATCAAACTCATTTTAGACATAAAAGGAGTCTCTAACACCACTCATGAGATAGCTAATAATATGACCGATCAAATCTCGAACGAACTCCATAATTATTATGTAAATGAAACACAATTGGTCAATTATGGACCTCGATTGATAAAAATGCTGAAACTCATCGATGGATCCAAGTCATTATTTGCTGAAGAACAAAATTTGACTTTACTTTCTGCAGTGTATAATATTTTTGATTTTAATGCCGATTTAGATGAACTATGTGATCCTTTTTAACAAATTTGTAATAGTTTTAATATTTATTAAAACGATAAAAGATATAACTCGGTCAACTTAATTCATAGAACCTGGGAATCGAGCACTTTCGGTGCTCTGGGAATGTCGTATATATTTTTTTCAATTTTTTTTCGATTTTTTTTCAATTTTTTCGATTTTTTTCAAAATTTCGGATTTTTTTCAATTTTTATACAATTTTTTGTTTTTTACAATTAAATTAAATCGATTTTTTCAAAAAAAGAACATTTATTGAAAGCAAAAATATTTCGGCGGGGTTGGGATTCAAACCTGCGCCTTTCTGACTGCAAAACTAACATTTTACCAGCTGCTCCATCAACACAACTGGCTATTAAGCCTGACCAAATATCTAAGTTGAAAAGGCAAAAATGAAAAATTGAATTTTTAATTTTTCCAGACGGGGTACTCCCATGATTTTGGTGTCGTTTTTCTTCTCTCACCGAGCTCTTTCCAAAAACCTAAGATTGGACTTAAGGTTACAAAATTCGGTGACACAGACAAACGGACAGACAGACAGACATTTCTCGTTTAATATAAAAGATGAAAATTATTTAAGCTATCTTTTTAGCATTTGAGAAAAAAGCTACTGCAGATAAATATAGTTCAATGTAGCATTTGGTGCGCAATTGTTTGTTGTTATACCGCCCGCGTATTCATGTCCATATAGCTAAATGATTATAATATATTTTAAATTGTACAACAAATTTTTGGATTACGTTACTCACGGTCCAACCACCAAATGAATTATATCCGCTGTAATCTGGTTTTCCATTCCAATTGACCCAAAGTAAAGATTTTGCTACATAAGAAACATCGATAAAAAATTTTCCAAAAGCCGAAAACCAGGCACCTTGGCTAGACATGACACCTGCATCAATTCCTTTCACGTTCTAGAAAAGATGAAATTTACGGTTAACTAGAGCAGGGGAAGAAATTCATACAGCTATGGCGTTGACTAGACCAAAGATGAAGTTTTGATTTTGTCCTTGATCATCTGACCAATTACCCTTGATGTCTACGAATAAGATAGGACGTGGGATGCCAAGATTCAACAATCGATTAACCACTAATTCAACCTAAATTTCTTCAAATTTAAGCATATCTTCTCTTTATATACCTGATCAGCAGGCGCCGTTATGTTATTTTTACAATTCCCAGAAGCACAAGGTGACATATAGGCGTTTACAGGTGAACCAGCTAAATTTTTTATTAGGTTGGTACAAAAGATCTCTCCGAAATTTTGACTACCCCACTGATATGGATAAAAATTTGATGTTGGCTTTAAAGGGGGTCCAAAGTATGATCAAGTAGTAAAATTGTTTAAACCTTTCTAGGGGTAATTTTGGCTGAAAAATCTAAAAAAATTTCCTTGACCATGTTTTGGGCATTTTTGGACCTCGAAATCCAAAAACATGGTTTTTGAGGTCCAAAAATGCCCAAAACACGATCGAGGAAATTTTTTTGGATTTTTCAGCCAAAATTACCCATAGAAAGGTTATTCTTAAAAATTTTTTCTACTCGACCATACTTTGAACCCCCTTTAAGTCACCTTGCATCGCATTCGCCAAATTTGCGAAGCCATTTTCGTCTACAAAACCAGCCGGGTCATAAACACGACCAATAAAAATTGGAAAGCCAGAACGTATAATGCATTTAAATTGATCTTTCGTTAAAGGGTCTGTTGTATCGAATCCTAGTTCGGCAAAACCCGAAACAAAACATGTAAGGAATATAGAGACCAGAAATCTAAACAATTTTAATGAAAATGAAGGAATTGAGACCATTTTTTGTTTGCTCAATCCTATTCATTTTGGCTTCCTTTTTTCAAAAACCCAGAACTCAAAAAAACTAATGGTCGACTCTTTATTTTATTGTTTATAAGCCTTTTTATATCAAACTGCCTTAGGAAGTAACACCCATTTACAAAGGTTATCAGAGAAATTTTTAACTCCAACAAGAAAGGATAAAACGACGCCAATAAATAATTTTTGATTATTTTCATTATGATGCCTGATGTCTGTCTATATGGAAAGTGCTTAAAAAGATTATAAGCATGAAGATAGAGATGAAATATTTTCTAGTTTTTCAATTTTCCCATGAAATAAGACGATAAAGTTTGGCTTTTTTTAATTCCCTTTGTTCCGGGTAAAAGACAAAACACAGATTTTCTTTTTCGAATACTGACTCATACATCAAAAAAGGGTTTATTATATGTATAGTTTTTGTATACTTAAAGGGGGTGCAAATTAAAGCCCTTTCTCCAAAAAATTTTTTTGAAAAATGACCTTCTAGGGGTAAAACTAGCGATTGGGAGAAATTAAAAGGATCCCGGTCGCGTGAAAATGCTTTCTTCACCTTGTTTCCGCGAAAATAGCACTATTTCACGTTAAAAATAGTGCTATTTTCCCGAAAACAAGGTGAAAGAAGCATTTTCACGCTACGGGGATGTGCGCAATCGATTTTTCACCCAACAAATTCTTTGTATACATGATAAACTCTGCCTTTGATGCGAGCTAGTTTTCGAAAAAGAAAATTTGTGTTTTATTTTTCACCTTGTGGTGACAAAGAAAATTAAGAAGGAGCCGCACCTTATCGTCTTATTTCATGGGAAATTGAGAGACTATAAAATTTTCATCGAAATCTTGATGCTTCTTATCTTTTTAAGCAATTTCCATTTAGATAGGCATCAGGTATTATAATTTGATTCATAGATTTGTTAATAAAGGACCAGTGCAACAGAGAAATCGATTTCTGAAATAAGTCTATCATGTAGGATTGCATTCACTGATCATTTTTTATTTTTACATCATAGGGCGTAAACCTTATTTTCATGGAAAAAATTGCAAAAAAGTGAGGTGACTGGGGGACACTGCATAGACATAAAGCTAGTATTTATTAAAATGATACAAGATATAACTTATAACAACATTAGTTCATATGAAAATTATTTAAGCTATTGAGGAAATTGGGTACTATAAAGATAGTTCAATGTAGCATTTGATGCGCAAGCGTTTGTTCTTATCTTGTTTGCGTATTCATGACCATATAGCTGCTAAATTAGAATAATACATTTTAAATTATACAACAAATTCTTTGATTACGTTAACCGAGTTCCAACCACCAAATGTATTATTCGGATTGTTAAATCCGTTGTAATCTGGTCTTCCATCATAATAGACCCAAAGCAAAGATTTTACCATAGAAGAAATATCCGTATAAAATTTCCCAAAAGCCGTATACCAGGCACTTTGGCTAGAATAGACACCTGATCCTTCAATTCCTGGCACCTTCTAGAAATGATGAAATTTACGGTTAACTATAGAAGGGAACATCTTACATTTATGGCGGCGACTAGTAGACTGATGAAGTTTTGATTTTGTCCTATGTCACTTACCCAACTACTATTATCAATGCCTACGAATAAGTTAAGATGTGAGATGTTAAGAGGCACCAAACGATTAGCCACTAATTCAACCTAAATTTCTTCAAAGTTAAGCATCTCTTTCTTAAAGAACCAGTCCAGTCAGTTACAGCCATATGGACAAATGATATATTTGGAAAGATCATGAAAAATTGAGTATTTTTTGTTTTTACGGCATGTTCTGAATCGTTGTAGTTTTCGAGATAATTGCGTTTGAATTTGTTACAAGCTCTTCGTTGTAATACACAATTCAAAAAAGTTTGTGTATTACAACGAAGAGCTTGTAACAAATTAAAACGCAATTATTTCGAAAACTACAACGATTCAGAATATGCCGTAAAAACCAAAAATGCTCCATTTTTCATGATCTTTCCGAATATATCATTTTTTCATATGGTTGTAACTGACTAGACTGGTCATTTAATATACCTGATCAGCAGGCGCGGTTATGTTAAATGTACAATTTCCAGCAGCACAAGGTAACATATAGGCGTTTACAGTTAAACCAGCTAAATTTTTTATTAGATTGGTGCAAAAGATGTCCGAAATTTTTTAGTGACAAGATTGAAACCTCCCCCCCCCCATCTTGCCGACCTATGAACAATACATTTTCGGGTCCCTAAAAATCACAAAAATCCACTTTGTTTGACCCACCCTGTATATGGATAAAAATTTGATGTTGACTTTAAAAATCACCTTGCAACGCATTCTTCAAATTTTGGATGCCAGTTTCGTCTATATTACCATCCGAAGTAAAAACACGACCAATAAAGTGTGAAAAGCCTTGATTTTTAAAGCAAGAAAATTGATTTAACGATATAGGGTCTGTTGTATCGAATCCTATATCGGCAAAACTCGAAACAAAACATGTAAGGAATATAGAGACGAGAAATCTAAAAAATTTTAATGAAAATGAAGGCTTCGTGGCCACAAGGTCGCGAGTTCGAATTGCACCTGGAGCCAATTTGGTTCCATATTAGAACCAAATTTAGAACCAGCTCCAAGTGGATTCGAACCCGCGACCTTGTGGACACGAAGCCGTTGATTTGTCACTGGGTTCCCCCCGGTCCTTTCTTCTTACCTATTCATTTCTGTTTCTTCTTTTTTTCAAAAATACAGAACTCAGAAAACCAACTAATAGTCGACTCATTATTTTATTGGTTATAAGTCTTTTTATATCAAACTTAGGACAGTCGCACCCTTAGGAAGAAGTCGCACCCATTTACAACGGTTATCAGAAAAATTCCAATGTGGGAAAGAATAAAACGACTCCACTAATTGAATGAATAATTTTTTTAATCGGATGAATAAATTTTTTTCAATGTGGTGCCTGATGTCTGGCTAAATGGAGAGTGTTTTAAAAGATTAGACGCTTCGAGATGTCGATGAAATATTTTCTAGCTAATCAATTTTCCCATGAAATAAGAAGATAAGGTGTGGCTGGCTTCTTCTTAATTACCTTTGTTCCGGGCAAAAGACAAAACACAAATTTTTTTTTTCGAACACTGGCGCATACATCAAAGGTGTCACGACATCTATTACTTTTGCCTTCATATTGTTAAAGTTCGTGTTGTACTCATTTTTGTGTTAATGTCTAGTTTTATATTGAATCATGTTTATATTGTCACTTATTGATTTTTCTATTATTCTATGTATTGAAACGAAATCCCTGATCATTATAATAGGCTCCTGTTTAATTCCCTTTGTTCTAAAAAGTAACAGACAAAAACACAAATTTCCTTTTTCGAACACTGGCTCATACATCAAAGGCAGGGTTTATCATGTGTACGTGTTGTGCAGAGTGGCGATCAAATTGACTTATTTTTTAGAACTGGAAGACCGAGCTCAAGGGATGCCAAAAAATTTTTTGCGTTTTTCAGTTCAATTTTTTTCGATATTTCAATTTTTTATAAGTAAAATAAGGAATTTTGGTATAGGTTATTTTTTCGCGAAATCATGAGCTCAGGATTTTGAAGAGAAAAAAATACGTCATTTTCAAAATGCTACTCCTCCGCCAAGTTAAAGGGGGGTACAAAGAACTATTCTCAAAAAAGAGGGACTATTTTCAAAAATTTTTTTTGCCAAAACAGCCTATATAGGGGGTAAAATCATGCGAAAAGTTGATTGCGCGCATTCCCGAAGCGTGAAAATGCTTCCTTGACCCTGATTCAGGGAAAATATAGATTTTTTTTACTATTTTATACTAGTACTTAGTTTGAAAAGACGCTTCTCCATTAACAAGCCTTGGTGGTGCAGTGACAAAGCATCGGCTTATTGGTTATAAAGATTCGCGGGTTCGAATCTCGCTTGAGCCAAATTTTCTTGCACAAAGTAAAAAAGTAAAAAATTTTGCGTAAAGTAAAAAATTTTTTTCGAATTTTACTTTGTGCAAAAAATTTGGTTCCAAGCGGGATTCGAACCCTCGAACTTTGTGACCAATAAGCCGCTGCTTTGTCACTGCACCACCGAGACTTGTCAATGGAATTACGTCTTTTCAAACCAAGTACAAGTATAAAAAAGTCTCCTCTCTAAAAATTTTAGATTTTTGGTTTCAATATTCCTGACATGTTTTGTCTCTATATTCCCTTATATCCCATTAAAAAAATTTTCTTTTTCACTCCAATTTTCCACACAGTGATGTGAAAGAAGAAGCACATTCGCCGAGCCCACTCCGAACATGAATACAAACATGGGTATATTGGTGGCGATGAAGTAGGTATAGACTAAAATCCTACCGTGCCTACTTTTTCTGAATCAAGAACAAAGTTTTTTCTACAGGCCTCACAAGGTTTATACTCGTATTTTTTCATTTTAAGGACATATCTCGGCCAATTTAAATCCGTTTGAGCTCATTTTTGTTCCATTGAATTCCTGAGATCAAGGCGAATAGCTTTGTAGAACACCACTTTTTGTGAAAAAATTTCTATGTTGAAGAAAATCCTTATGAAAATATTGTTCCCTTTGAATGAGTTATGACACAGAGCGTTCATTTTGGTATGCAACATCAATGCGCAATTTCAAAATTCACATGAAGTATTTATTAAAGCGATAAAAGATATGAAGTCCATTTCCGCCACAAATAGAAAAAAAGTCCGGATGAGATGGCCAAGTGGTAAAGCTCTCGCTTTGCACTCCGATAGGCGAGGGTTTGATCCCGAGGGTCGAAATTAGAAATATCATTATTCAAGATTTCATCATACAAACTACAACAAATCCCGGAGATTGAATCCCGATTTTTTGTAGTTTGTATGATGAAATCTTGAATTATGATATTTCTGATTTTGACCTCCGGGATCAAACCCTCACCCTTCGGAGTGCAAAGTGAGAGCTCTACCACTTGGCCATCTTGTCCGGACTTTTTTCCTATTTGCGGTGGAAATGAACTTTAACTCGAGTTTATAAAAAAATTAATTCATATGAAAATTATTTAAGCTATCCTTTTCAGCATTTGAGAAAAAAAGCTACTGCAGATAAATATAGTGCAATGTAGCATTTTGTGCGCAATGGTTTGTTGTTACAGTGCCCGCGTATTCATGACCATATAGCTAAATTAGAATAATATTTTTCCAATTATACAACACATTCTTTGATTACATTATTCACGGTCCAACCACCAAATGTATTATTGCCCGTATATCCGTTATAATCTGGTCTTCCATCCCAATAAACCCAAAGTAAATATGGTGCTGAAGAAGAAATTTGTGAAAAAAAATGTCCAAAAACCGAAACCCAGACATTTTGGTTAGCCATGACACCTGCTCTTTCAATTCCTGGCACCTTCTAGAAATGATGAAATTTACGGTTAACTAGAACAGGAGAACATCATACAAATATGGCGTTGACTAGATCAAAGATGAATTGTTGATCTTGATCCTGAACACCTGACCAATTATCCTTAATAATACCCACGAATAAGTGAAGATGTAGGATGCCAAGACCCAACAAACGATTAGCCACTTCTTCAACCTAAATTTCTTCAAATTTAAGCATATCTTCTCTATATACCTGATCAGCAGGATCGGTTATGTTATATAGACAATTTCCAGAAGCACAAGGTAACATATAGGCGTTTACAGTTAAATTAGCTAAATTTTATTTGGTGCAAAGGGGTCATTTACATATCAAGTGATCAAATTTTTAAAGGGGGAGCCATTTGGAGGTCATTCTCCAAAAAAAAATTTTTTCTCGATTTTTGACCTATATAAGGGTAAAATCATGCAAAAAATCGATTGCGCGCATCGAAAAATTCTGAACAAATTTTTCGGGGGTCAAAAACCCCCAAAAATAATTTTGTTGGGGTTAAAACTTACAATCCCTAATTTTGGAGCATTTTTTCAATTTTTTGCTAATTTTTTAGCCATAGCGGGAGTACTAAAAAACCGCAAAAAAAATTTCCCCCAGACATTCCTATGAGGAGATAGAGCTCAAAATGTGGTTTTTGGGGTTAAAATTAGGTCCAAAAATACCATCATAACTTTTTATGCTTAAAATATTTTTCTTTAAATCTTTTTGCATTTATTAGAGGGTGAAAAAACGCAAATTATGGTATATTAACTTTGGCCTTAGATCTTTATCTTTATGGCTAAAAAACGTCTTACAAAAATACACCATTTTGTCATTTTTGTAAGACGTTTTTAGCCATAAAGATAAAGGTCTAAGGCCAAAGTTAATATACCATAATTTGCGTCATTTCACTCTCTAATAAATGCAAAAAGATTTAAAGAAAAATATTTTAATTATAAAAAGTTATGATGGTATCTTTAAACCCTAATTTTAACCCCAAAACCACATTTTGAGCTCTATCTCCTCATAGGAATGCCCGGGAGAAAAATTTTTTGCGGCTTTTTAGAACTCCTACTATGGGTAAAAAATTGGTGTATGTTTGGGCGAAATCGAAGAAATCAAGTTCGTGATGTTTACTTGTTAGGCTTTAAGACTTATGCTTTAGGCCTTATGCTTTAATTTTAATTAGGATAAATTTTAAAGGGATAAATTTTAAGTTTTTGAAATGATGATTCGTGGCCGGCCTTAAGGCCGGCCACGAATCATTATTTCGAAAACTTAAGATCTAAACCTAAGACCTAAGCCATAAAGTTTCTCAAAAAAAGTTGCCCAAATAAATAAATAAAGTTGCCCGGTTAAATAGCATTGTAAAAATTTGCTGTTGGCTTTAAATCACCTTGCATTGCATTCGCCAAATTTGCGATGCCAGTTTCGTCTACAAAACCAGCCGGGTCATAAACACGACCAATAAAATTTACAAAGCCTTCTCTTTTAAGGCAAGTAAATTGTTCTACCGTTAAATAGTCGGTTGTATCAAATCCTAGATAGGCAAAACCCGAACCAAAACATGTAAGGAATATAGAGACCAGAAATCTAAAAAAACTTTTTAATAAAAATAAAGGGTTTTTTGAGACCGTTTTTTAGAGCGGAGTAGGCATGTTTTTCAATTTCTTACCTATTCATTATTGATCTTCTTTTTTTCAAAAATATAGAACTCAGAAAAAACTAAGACTCTTATTTTCTTGTTTATAAGCCTTTTTATATCAAAAGCTGCTTTAAAGAGGTCGTAACCATTTACAAAGATTATCAGAGAAATTTTAAATTCCTATAAGAATTTTAAATTTTGAAAGAATAAAACGACTCCAATAAATATTTTTTTATTCTTTTCATTATGATGTATAAATGGAGTGTAAAAAACGAACTTTTCGAGAAAACCGAGCTTGGATGCCACAAAAATCTTGTAAGGATACTCATTTGGGTAATGAATTTGATCGTTTTCTAGTAAGATTTGTTTTAAATCTCCTTTAAGAAGTCGTTCATATATCAGATGATCAGGTTGAGAGGGGGGAGATGGGGTAGCTGAAATGATCACGCTTGATCACGGTGGGGAGGGGTCAGGCCATTGATCACGTGATCAGGCACTTAGCGAGGGGCACTCCCCCCCCCCCCACGAAATCGAAAAAGATAAACATTTTTCCTAATGGTTCCCCTTATGTTTTTGGCCAAAATTTGTGAATAATTTATAATAAAAATTGCAGTATGAGTAATGGAAAATACACCGTCAAGTATTTACCAATTAATGGGCATCAGTTGTAGGTCTTTGTAGCACAATAGTAGTGCATTTGAACGGAGTCAGGAAGTCCGGGTTTGAGTCCCGGTCTGGTCAGAAAACTTTTGCGCAATTTCAAAATTCACATGAAGTATTTATTAAAACGATAAAAGATATAAAGCCCATTTCCGTCGCAAATAGGAAAAAAAGTCCGGACGAGATGGCCAAGTGATAAAGCTATCACTTTGCACTCCGAAGGGTGAGGGTTCGACCCCGAAGGTCGATATCAGACCCCCTCCGAGGTCAAACCCTCACCCTTTGGAGTGCAAGTGAAAGCTTTACCACTTGGCCATCCGTCCGGACTTTTTTTTCCTATTTGCGGCGGAAATGAACTTTAACTCGATGAAAATTATTTAAGCTAGCTTTTTTAGCATTTGAGAACAAAAGCTACTTTATATAAATATAGTTCAATGCAGCATTTTGTGCGCAATGGTTTGTATTTACAGCGCCCGCGTATTCATGACCATATAGCTAAATTAGAATAATATTTTTTCAATTATACAACAAATTCTTGGATTACATTATTTACGGTCCAACCACCAAATGTATTATTGCCCGTATATCCGTTGTAATCTGCTCTTCCATCCCAATTAACCCAAAGTAAATATGGTGCTGAAGAAGAAACTTGTGAAAAAAATTTTCCAAAAATTGAATACCAAGCACTTTGGCTAGACCTGACACCTGCTCCTTCAATTCCTGGTACCTTCTAGAAATGATGAAATTTACGGTTAACTAGAGCAGGGGAACATCATACATCTATGGCGTTGACTAGATCAAAGATGAATTGTTGATCTTGATCCTGAACACCCGACCAAATTCTATTAACGCCTACGAATAAGCGAAGATGTAGGATGCCAAGACCCAACAAACGATTAGCCACTTCTTCAACCTAAATTTCTTCAAATTTAAGCATATCTTTTCTATATACCTGTTCAACAGGATCGGTTATGTTATATTGACAATTTCCAGAAGCACAAGGTAACATATAGGCGCTTACAGTTAAATTAGCTAAATTTTATTTGGTGCAAAGGGGTCATTTACATATCACATGATCAAATTTTAACATTTTTAGACTCCACTCCTACCCTCCTCCGTGATTAACATGACCGTGGGCTTACCCATCCCTCTCCCACCGTGATCATGATCAACTTTTTTCTTTAAAAAATAGGCATTTTTGATATATAAATTTCAAACCAAGTGCTAGTATAAAAAAGGTCGAAAAAGTCTATATTTTCCCTGAATCAGGGTCAAAGAAGCATTTTCACGCTTCGGGAATGCGCGAATTCAAATAAGACCAGGGTTTTTGTTTCTCATTTATCTCTTTAGGATTAACGAATTAGAATTTACTTCCAAAGCAAAAGTTGGTTGCCACAACGTGAACTATCTTTTCCACTTTTGAATAAAAAATCGGTCAAAAGGACTGGTCCTTTAAGGCCTAGGCTTAAGCCATAAAGTTTCCCAAAAAAAGTTGCCCAAATAAATAAAAGTTGCCTGGTTAAATAGCATCGTAAAAATTTGCTGTTGGCTTTAAATCACCTTGCAATGCATTTATCAAATTTGCGATGCCAGTTTCGTCTATAGAACCATCCGGAGTAGAAACACGACCAATAAAATTTAAAAAGCCTTCTCTTCTAAGGCAAGTAAATTGTTCTACCGTTAAATAGTCAATTGTATCAAATCCTAGGTAGGCAAAACTCGAAACAAAACATGTAAGGAATATAGAGACCAAAAATCTAAAAAAATTTTAATTTTAATGAAAATGAAGGGTTTTTTGAGACCGTTTTTTAGAGCGCCGTAGGCATGTTTTTCAATTTCTTACCTATTCATTATTGATCTTCTTTTTTTCAAAAATACAGAACTCAGCAAAAACTAAGACTCTTTATTTTCTTCTTTATAAGTCTTTTTATATCAAAAGCTGCTTTAAGAGGTCGTACCCATTTACAAAGATTAGCAGAGAAATTTTAAATTCCAATAAGAATTTTAAATTTCGAAAGAATAAAACGACTCCAATAAACAATTTTTGATTCTTTTTATTATGATGTCTGCATAAATGGAAAGTGTCTAAAGCGGGCTTTTCGATAAAACCGAGCTTGGATGTCACAAAAATTTTGTAAAGATACTCATTTGGGTAATGAATTTGATCGTTTTCTAGTAAGATTTGTTTTAAATCTCCTTTAAGGGGTCGTTCATACATCACGTGATCAGGTTAAGTGGAGTGGGGTAGCTGAAATGATCAAGCTTGATCACGGTGGGGTCAGGCCATTGATTACTTGATCATGCACTTAGCGAGGGGCAACCCCCCCCCCCCCCACGAAATCGAAAACGATGAACATTTTTCCTAATGGTTCCCCTTATGTTTTTGGCCAAAATTTGTGAATAATTTATAATAAAAATTGCCAAAATCGAAAAAAATCTCCATTTTTACATCAAAAATGCCTATTTTTTAAAGAAGTTGATCATGATCACGGTCTGGGAGGGGGGTAAGCCCGTGATTATGTTTGATCACTGAGGGGTAGGGGATCTAAAAATGTTAAAAATTTGATCACGTGATATGTGACTGACCCCTAACAAAGTTGTAAAGCTTGATTTCTTCTACAATTTTCTTAAAGGTTACTTTTGATGAAAAAAGAGAAAATTGCACGAAAGAGTAATCACCCTTAAAGGGGGTGCAAATTAGGGCCTTTTCTGTAAAAAATTATTTGAAAAATGACCTTCTAGGGGTAAAAATAGGATGAAAAATTGATTGCGCACATCCCCGTCGCGTGAAAATGTTTTCTTCACCTTGTTTTTGCGAAAATAGACTATTTCACGTTCTCACCCATGAAATAAGATGATAAAGATGCGACTCCTTTTTAATTCCCTTTGTTCTAAAAGGTAAAAAATCACAAATTTTCTCTTTCGGACACTGGCTTATATACCAAAGGCAAGGTTTATCATGTGTACAGTTTTTGTGTACATGGTTCAATAATTTACTCCTGTATTTCAAAAATTCATCACAAAAAAATAACCACATAAAAATAAGTAAAAAAAACACTTTATACACAAGAATATGTATCATAATTTATTAAAGACCCGAAAAAGAACACTTTTGCAATTCTTCGATCAATTATTCGCAAAAAAAATTTTTCCAAAATGACCCTATGGGGGTTTTCCTATGCGAGGAATCGATTGCGCTCATTAAAAAATTTTTGTAAACGCTTCCTTGATTCCAAATTAGTCAAAAACTTTAAAAAAATTCAAAAAATCTAGTTTTTGTATAAATTCAGGGTTAGAGAAGCATTTACAAGATTTTTTAATGCGCCCAATCGATTCCTTGCATAAGAAACCCCCCACCCCTTAAGGTCATTTTACAGGTGGTTCCAAAAAACCGGAATTTTGCAATTGTTGACCAAAAAAATTTTTTTAATTTTTAAAAAATAATCCTATGAGAGGGTTTCTATGCGAGGAATCAATTGCGCACATTGAAAAATCTTGAAAATGCTTTCTTGACCCTAAACCAGTTCAATAAACCATAAAAATTGAAAAAATCCAGTTTTTTATGCTAATTCAGGATCAGGAAAGCGTGTTCAGGATTTTTCAATGCGCGCAATCGATTTTTCGCATAGAAACCCCCCCCCCCATAGGATTATTTTAGAAAAAATTAAAAAATTTTTTTGCGAAAATTTGCTCGAAAAATTGCCAAAATTCCGATTTTTTTAACCACCCTGTAGAAAATAAAAAAATTTTTCGCAAGTTAGTCGAAAAATCGCAAAAGTGCCTTTTTTATAAAATTGTAGATAAAATATTTTCATGGGGCCATATTCTTCTTGACCTGGATATAACTCAATTCTGAAAGTTTCGGCTTTTCCAACAAACATGCCAAAATATTCTGTTTGGAAATTGTTATAAAATAGTGTCCATCATAAAATGGCTCAATCCATTTTTCGCTTCCACCCATTTTGATGTCTGTCTTTTGCTCCAAAATGCACCTAATATTTTATTGGGGTTAAAACAATTAAAAAACTTACTTGAATCTTGAAAAATTCTCATCAAATTCCATTCTATAAATGCAAAATATCATGTTTTCGGGATAATTTTCTTCTTCATCCGTGCTGCTCGGAAAGGATGCTCGATAATTAGCACGAAAGGAACTAAAAATTTTTAATTTGTTAACAGTTATTATACTCCGTTTCCCGCTGTACTACAGTAATCCCTCGATATATTGACACCTCTAAGGGGTATCACTATATAAAGTTTTCATGAAAAAATAACAACGGATTCGTGTTCCTCGTATAAAAATACTCTCTAGGCAAAATTTTTTGGCAGTTTTGGACACTGCAAAAAAGAATTGGTTCTAAGCGGGATCGAACCTGTAGACTCAACGTTGCTTAACTTGCCAGATCAGATATCTGGCAATCATCGACCAACCAAATTATTTCTTACTTTCCGTAGCGATTTTGATAAAGTAAGGTTTCTTTATTAACATCATCTTTATGTCGAGATGCGATTAAGTACCAAACTTTATCGATTATGACCGGCCTGCCACATAGTTCTTTAATCTAAATGAGAATTTAAAAAATTCAGCCACCCATAGATGGATAAAGGGAGTCCACTTGACAAAATTTTGCGAGGATGGTAAAACCAAAAATTGCGGGGGGAAGTCAATTTTTTGTCAAAAATGTGATTTTTTCGGCAAAAAATGCCATTTTTAAAGAAAAATTGATAAACAAAATGTTTAAAAAATAGGAAATTTTTTTGTTAAAAATTGATTAAAAAATTTGAAAAATTAAACAAAAAAATCGGAAATTTTGTCAAAAATAGAAAAAGTTGTCAAATATTTAAAATTTTGACAAAAATCGGAAATTTTTTCCAAAATCAAAAAATTGTCAAAATTGAAAAATTGTCAAAATCGAAAAATTAGTTAATCCTAATAGAGCCATTTTTGAAGACAAAACTTTCGGGTCGAAAACATGAAAAATCGCCCAAATTCCGGTTTTTTATACATCCTGTAGTTTTAATTCTTACCTTCAACTCGGAACAATCTTCCATCTTAATTCTTTTTACTTCATGGCTATCGAGATCCCAAGAAAAGAGACACCAACTTCCGTAAGATTCACCAGAATAACTTCCACCTTCCCATAAGCCACTCAGGACCAAATACTTTTTACATACGCCTAATTGAGTTGGCCAAAACATCAAATAATCAAATCTTGAAACCACGGGAGGATTTCTAGGATAACTCTCTTCATGGTCATTCATAGGTAATGCAGAATAGGGAAATGAATATTCTTGGTGATTCATTTGGAATGTTGAATTTGCCTAAAAGATAGACTGTTAGTAGGGTTCTAATACTCTTTAGGCGTCCCATCGATTTTTAAGCGTCCCATAAGGATTGTTATATCGAGAGTTAACTGTATATAGAAGCATTTTCACATTTCGGAAGTGTGTAATCGATTCCCTGCATCAAATTACCCCCAGGGCTCGGAATGAGTCTGATTTATCAGAAATATTCTGACACCTTGTAAAATCTGCTAAACAAAATACCTCATCAATTTTAATCTCATAAACATGAAAATCACCATCTTCTCTATCATATTTTGTCTTAACACGACCATAATTAGTCGAAATAGTATCATTAGGTAGCATAAATTGTTTAACAAGAATTTGGCCTTCTGTTAAGCACTCCATGTAAGTACCATAACAATAAGTACAAATTTTAAGCTCTTCCAGTTGAGATGTACAATTGTACAGCTTTGTTTGAGAAGTTAATAATTCAAAGCGAAATAAATAAAGCCCTTCGGGAAGATTGTTCGAGCCCTAAAAATAAATGATATAAAAGTTAAAAAAAAATTAGTGAAATGAGTGATAATGAGCCAGTCCATGTCTCAGCCAGCAATTCGTCAAAAACCGTAAGATTCGTCAAATTTGAAAAATTCGTAAAATTGTAAAAATCGTAAAATTCTGCGTGCAGCTGCTGCACACAGCGTACAACTGCTATCTGAGGGATGGACTGGCAACATACCTGGGCAGGGGCTTCAGAAATGGACCCCACCGCAAAATTTTCAAATTTACTCCTTTATCCCCTCCCGTGTTGTCAACCTTTCTTGATTCGCCTTTGTGGGTAATATAAAAAATTTTATATTAGTGACCTCTTTTGGTCGCAAAACTTTCGGAGTTTCCCTTTACCCCCTCACAAATTGGGAGTAGGTATATACTTGAAAATTCTTACACCTTCTCCATAAACTAACGCGTAAATAAATTCTTTGCAATTCGAAATTCCATAAACCGCCACGGAAGTTGCATTATGCATATCAATCAATTCAGTTCTATCCTCTTCATATAGTCCTTTTTGACTCCATTCATAATCACAACAAGTTCTTCCATCAAATGGTAACTCAATAAATGTATCCCATCCCTGAGGTGAACCATAAACGTCAACACATCGAACTCGTAGCATCGGTGATAAATCTTGCTCTTCTTGGGTTCTTAAAGCTTTATTTCGATACAACTCTTCCATTTGATTGCGTATCCATTCGGGTAGATCAAAGATAAGACCTCGGTTGTCAGGAAATGGGTATGCCTCAAATGATTTTGGCAGGTTCATGAGATCATCAGAAATATAGATTTTTCCATCAACCACACCAATAATAGTAAATTCACGCCATCGAGTAATTGGAGTCGTAAATCGACCAAAAGCCCCGGATTTTGGCACTCGCTCATTAAAGATGCTTGGCTGATTATCTTCAATCATTCTATAAAAAAATATAAATCATTTCAGTTCTAGTTTTTTTTTAAATTGTCTGTTTTGTTTCAGCTGATGCCAGTGGCGTAGCTAGGGGGGAGGACCCCCCCCCCTTATGTTTTTGCCCGAAATTTTTGAAACAGTTTTCTAAAAATCCTAATGGTCCCCCATAAATATTTTTCACCAACAATGACCAAAATTTCCTATTTTTTCATCAAAAGGTCGCAAATTTTTCCATTTTTTCTACAAAAATTGTAATTTTGTGAGCATTTTCAGCACAAGCGTTTAAAATTTTCGCCTGTGGCGCTGGATTTTACTTTGACTAAAGTTTTTCACCCAAATTGTCCAATGTTTTCCATTTTTCAACAAAACAGCCCCAAATTTTGACATTTTTTAAACCAAAAGTTCTTCATTTTCTGAGCATTTTTCAGCATATAAACAAGCATTTTTCAACAAAAAATTCGCTTGCGGCGCTGGTTTTTGCATGGACATAAGAATTTCAACAAAATTGTCGTCTTTTGCCTAAATTTTTGAAAAAATTTCGAAAAAAACATAAGGACCAATGTAAAAAAATTTGTTTGTAAAGGTTCTCCCCCCCCCATTCTTGAAGCCTGGCTACGCCACTGGCTGATGTGTTCCCAAAATCGGGATATCCCGACGATTTTGATCTCCATTTCTGGTGTCAAAGCGATTTTTTCAGGCACTAGGCCTTTTGTCACGGAGAATTTGTGTTTATGTTCTGTTCACACATGCACAAAGTCTTACGTCAAAATTTTCAATACTACATATTTTTTCGATTTGGCGATCTTTTTTTTGGACAACAAAACGCAAAATTCGTAGCATAACAATTTATTCTTGGAATCTATTTACACGTTTTATAGATATGTTCTCCAATAGCTTATATCAATTTAATATTTCTTCTATCATTCAAATGCGATATAAAAATATTATAACGTGTTCGTACTTTCCGGGGACAATATATTCTTGGAATTTGGGGTACATTTATGGATTTAACGGTCTCTTAGAGACCATTTAATGATCTCTAAGTTATCATCTACATGTTATAAAAGGATGTATGCTTACTCAAAGTGATAACACTTTTCTGTCCACAGTTTTTTCGAAAGCTTCAATTATACGAAATTTTCTTAAAACTTTTTTTTGATAGAAATAAAAAATTTAGATGAATTTACTTTGGTTATTTCTACCGTTTCTTCTTTCAATTTTAAATATTCAACAGGCCGATGCAGGCACTTTTAGCGTCGATTATACCAATCACGTCCTCTTAAAAGATGGTCAACCATTTCAATATATTTCTGGTGACATTCATTATTTTCGAATTCATCCAGATTATTGGGAGGATAGAATAAAACGAGTACGAGCTCTTGGAATAAATGTTATTCAAGTTTATACAGCTTGGAATTTACACGAGCCGACAGAAGGAACGTAAGTCTTTTTTTATATATAATATTATATGTATCATATATATGTTGTGTCCGATAATGAGACTCGTTTGTCTCAAAGACGGGCATCCGATGAGCAGAGTTGGGAAGTGTGGTCCACACCACACCACCCGGGTGGTGTGGTGTGGCGGTGTGGCTGGTGTGGTGTGAGGTGGTGTGGTGTGGTGCGGGGTGGTGTGGAGTGGTGTGATGTGGAGTGGCGGTGTGGTTGGTGTGGTGTGAGGTGGTGTGGTGTGTCCCACACCATACCACCCCGCGGTATATACAAGAGGGGGGGGGGGCAAAAGTCCTCGGGTAAGGGGCGGTATATCCAGTGTTGTGCAGTTGTAAATTTACAAATGCACAAAAAATGGACTTTTTTGTGCAAAAAAATTCTGCTCCAAGCGGGATTCGAACCCGCGAGAGTCCATTTTTTTCAAAAACGACCAAAAATATTTTTTTTCGTGTCAAAAATATTTTTCTCACGTAGATAGCCCCCCTGTTTGGAATAAAATTCTTTTTGAAAAAATTTTAAAAAATTTCCCTGACCCCTGGATTCGAGTTTTATGGTCTCGGGTTCGAATCCCGTCTTAGTCGATTAGATTTTGCATAATTTACATAAATTATGTAAATTTACATTTGTAAATTTACAACTGCACAACACTAATACGAATACATTTTTTAAAGTAAAGAATCTGCATAAAAATGCATATTTTCTTAATTTTTCCTATGTTATGTAAATTTTGAAACGCTTTTGAAATTCATTTTGAATAGTGCTGCGACAGCGCTGTAACAGTGCTGCAACAGAGCTGTAACAGTGTTTTAGAGAGGTTAGAAAATTTAAAAAATACACGTAAAATCGATGGTATAAGGTTTTGAATTTTTTGCGACCTCGATTTGACTCAGAATGACTTTCAAAAACTTTCCCATGCGTTAATCTCACTTTATCGATAAAAATTGTTAAAATGCCGCAAATTTTGCAAAGTTTATCGAATTTATTCATTCTATATATTTATTTATTAAGTTTATTAATATAATTTGAAGTTACATGTTTTCGTTGTAATGTTCACACTTTTTAATAAACGCGAATATCTCGAAACGACGAATTTTTCAGACTATACCGTAAAAGAAAAAAATGCTCCATTTTTCTTGAATTTTCCGAATATATCATTTTTTTATATGATTGTAAATTACTGGACTGGTACTTTAAGAGACGATGTCTCGAAATCTCGAACCAGTCTCGAATCTGGGGTGGCTATAGTAACGAAAATTCGAATCAATTTTTGAAACCGTGGTATACTCTAGGTTTTCGGGGTCGCTGAACACGAATCTGAAGTACGTTTTTGAATCCGACTTGTCGAGATCGGGGGGGGACCCTCCCTGATCTCGAAAAATGTTCCGCCAACTTCAAATGGCCATATCTCAGGCCAGTTAAATCCTTCTGAAATGGTTTTGGTGTCGTTGAAAAGCTGATAAAATCTACTTTATTTTTTGTCTATACAACCCCTATTCGAAACCCCAAAGTTGTGAAGAAATTTTTCTCATTTTTGAGGTACCCAAAACTGCACTATTGTCGATCTAACTCCTAGGGGTTTTTCGAGTGCACTACGATTCTTTGCCTATTATTTACTCCTAGTTAGTGCCTATAATTTGAACCGTCGATCGCCGGAAAAGCGTGATTCACAAAAATAGAAAGTGGAGCTTGAAAAGGTCGCACACAAATTTGAAAATTCTTTAGAGTAGCGAAGTTTACCATAATTTATTTATATTAGGAAAATTTATGAAAAATGGAGCATTTTTGTTTTTACAGTAAATTCTGAATCGCTAATAGCTTTGAGATAATCGCGTTTGAAGTTGTCTCTTTTTTGGAATTTGTTTTGAATTTGAAATTCCCACAAAGATCCTGATTCAGAGACTTTGCGAGAATTTCAAATTCAAAACAAATTTCAAAAAATTATCTCAAAGCTATTAGCGATTCAGAATTTACTGTAAAAACAAAAAATGTTCCATTTTTTATGAATTTTCCTAATATAAAAAATTATGACAAACTTCGCTAATCTAAAGAATTTTTCAAATTTATGTCAAACCTTTTCAAGCTCCACTTTCTATTTTTGGAAATCACGCTTTTCTGGCGATCGACGGTTCAAATTGTAGTTACTAACTAGGAGTAAATAATAGGCGAAGAATCGTAGTGCACTCGAACAACCCGTAGGAGTTAGATCGAAAATAGTGCAGTTTTGGGTACCTCAAAAATGAGAAAAATTTCTTCATAATTTTGGGCTTTCGAATAGGGGTTGTATAGACAAAAAATAAAGTAGATTTTATCAGCTTTTCAACGACACCAAAACCATTGTATATGGATTTAACTGGCCTGAGATATGTCCATTTGAAGTTGGAGGAACATTTTTCGAGATCAGGGTGGGGCCACCCCCG
Organism: Acrobeloides obliquus; assembly: GCA_034698545.1. Classification (NCBI taxonomy): domain Eukaryota; kingdom Metazoa; phylum Nematoda; class Chromadorea; order Rhabditida; family Cephalobidae; genus Acrobeloides; species Acrobeloides obliquus. Next base: position 1,903 of record JAQGBS010000046.1, on the reverse strand, counting down.
GATCTCGACAAGTCGGATTCAAAAACGTACTTCGGATTCGTGTTCAGCGACCCCTCAAACCTAGGATATACCACGGTTTCAAAAATTGATTCGAATTTTCGTTACTATGGCCACCCCAGATTCGAGGTTCGAGATTTCGAGACATCGTCTCTATACTAATGGCTGTTAATTTTTATTTCACAGCGAAAACTGATTTTTTTCAAAAAACGTCACCTCATCATCTAAACCTTTCTGTTTTACTACTATTAACGTAATAAGTAAAAGAAATTTAATTGTGGAGTTTTTTGAGAATCTGTCTGAAAAAAGAGACCCACCAAAAGTCGCATACCGTAAATAAACTGGGGACCGAGCACCTTCGGTGCTCTGGGAATGCCGTATTACAGTGAAATCTGAAGACCGAACGCCTTGGTGCTCAAGGACTTCAATTTTTTCGAATTTAAAAAATTTTTTCGAACTTTTTATATTTATTTTAATTTTTTCAATTTCTATTTAATTTTTCGTTTTTTTCAAATTAATCGATTTTTTCAAAAAAACATCTATTGAAAAGCAAAAGTATTGCGTCGGGGACGGGAATCGAACCAACGCCTTTTCAACTGTGATACTAACGCTTTACCAACTGCGCCATTAAAGCAATATTGTATTTCCTTCTAATATAAATACATAAGCTGAAAAAGCAAAATAAAAAATTTAATTTTTAATTTTTTCAAAGGGGGTACCCCCATGATATTGGTGTCGTTTTTCTTCTCTCACCGAGCTCTTTCCAAAAACCTAAGTCCTAACGGGACTGCACTTAAGGTTACAAAACTCGATGACACGGACAAACAGACAAACAGACATTTCTCGTTTAATATTATAAGATACTGTAAAATAAGCCCCACTCTAAATGACGCCCCCTCTAAATATCGCCTCCTCTCTAGGAGGGTTGAAAAATTAACGCCCTCCCTCAAATTAACGCTCCCCCTCCAGGGGGAGCGTTGAAAAATCAATCAACCACCCAAGATATGCTCGAAACCGTTAAAAATGCACAACAAATCTAAAACTTGAGCGAATGGCGTTTTTTATCATGTTTTTTTCTCTCTTTTCTTTTCTTAATGAGAATTTTTTTGGATTTTTTTAGAAAAGTTTTGGATTTTTGGTGAAAATTTATTGATTTTTATTTTGGTTGATGTTGGTGACTGGAGGAAGGGGTTAAAAAATAACTCCTCCCCTCTAGGTAATGATTAAAAAATTAACGCCTCGTGGCGTATTTTACAGTATTTACGGTATTCGTTTTTAGGAGTTTTTTTATTATAGTTTATTTTTTTACCTATAAAAATAAAGCTCACAGGGTCTGACAAAATTCTTTAAAAAAAAGAAAATTTAAAAAAATAAAAAATAATGGCCAAAAACCTTAAAAATAGAAGTAGGAACCCCTAAAAACAAGACAAACACATACGCATCCCCGGAGGGAGTGCGTTAAATAAAATATTTTTACTCTCATTTTTCAATAAGTTTTGCTTTTCCTCTGTAATTAGGCGTAATAAACATGCAGCCTTTTCTAATAATCTTGACATATCATTGTTGTGAGCTTTTTGAATTTGTATAGATTTTTCTATTATTAACAATAAAGTCTATAAATTTTAAAAATATATTTGCTTTAAAATAAAACAAATATTACATCATAAATACCGCTCTTGCTTAGTTCGGTTTTGTATGAATCTGTATTGTTCTTACAAATTGCAATTAAAGCTTCTATTATAGATATATGTTTTAGTATATCAGATTCATTTGCATCTATCTCGAAATGACTTTCTTGTAAAATTTGAACTAGACGACTGGCAAGTCCAGCTTCAAATTTAGGAAATTTCTTTATCAGTGTTAATGCTAAAAAATGTTGTAATAAAAATTTCATGTAAAAATTAAC